>VZRR01005769.1:736899-902091 GCA_013398015.1 Oreocharis arfaki
CACGGGCTGCGGGTGGATCTCTGCATTCCCCGTGGATCCCCATGGGCTGCAGGGGCACAGCTGCTTCGCCATGGTCCTCCCCACGGCCTGCAGAGGCATCTTGGTTCCAGTGCCTGGAGCACCTCCTCTCCCTCCTTCTCCACTGATGTGGGTGTTGCCATATTGTTTTCCCTCACATGTTCTCACCTCCTCCTCTTCTCTGACTAGAATCCAAAATCTTGTGACTTTGTTTCGATTTTTTTTTTAAATATGTCATCGCAGAGGCGTTACCAGCATCTCTCACTGGCCCAGTTCTGGCCAGCAGCATGTCCATCTTCAGAGCCATCGGCCATTGGCTCTGCCGGACATGGTGGGAAGCTTCCAGCAGCTTCCTCACGGGAGCCATCTTTGCGGCCCCTCTGCTGCCTAAAACCAGGCCATGCCAAACCAATACAGATACTTTCTTAGGTTCCTCTTCTACCTTACCCTGGTTTCCTTAAGGCTGCCTGAGGATCTGAATGCCTCTTGTGTTGATACAATAAGTGCAGGACACCCTAGGGACCAATTTCAATTGAAAAAGCCAGACTCCTACCTTTTCCTCTTCCCCACATCATGTGTCCTTGACTGTAGTAGAGCTCACAGAGGGATCAGGGCACTGATCTTCCTGAAAGCAAATCCTGTTTAAGAAAAGAATAGAAAAGAAAGAGGAAATAAAATTATTTTTCATTCAGCTCCTTGATTTGGATAACTGTAATTTTGCAAGTGCTTTGTGGCTCAAAGGTTGAGACAGGAACATTCTGCTCAGAGAGTAGAACTTCAACATCAGTTCAAACAAAGTGTGAAACATGCTGCAGTTGTCTTAGACAGTTTTGAGAATCTTAGCCTAAAAAAGTAATGTGGTTGTTTTTTAGTAATAATCTCCCTGTCTCTTAATTTAATCCTTAATTTAAAGACCTTAATTTATGACCAATATGTCTGTACCCCATACATAATGAAACTCTGATTTTTTTTCAGAAGTGTCTTTTGAAAAACTCCATTTAGTCTAACCACTTAGTCCATCAGCTGGAAGATTATCATCTCAATTACCCATGTATCCTTGTCCAAGATCCAATATTTCTCAAGCTTCCAATATGCTGCAAAAACATATCAAATACCATCAGTTGGGAACACCACTGCTTCATAATGCTCAGTTCCCATTGCTAGTCTTGCTGATCAATATCCTTAAAACCACAATCCTTAGCTTAAGTTAAATATAATTGTCCTATAGGAAAGATAGAAAGGAAGGAAAAATATCCTGGAAGTTATTGAAGGCAACTACAGCTATCTGGGAGCAGATGATGAGAGGAAATGATGCTAGATGAACACAGATTGTTCCATGAGTTCATACTTTATGGTTCCATAAATAAAGATACTTATCCCAAAAACCATGTATATGGTTTTACTTTTGGATCTTTTTTTAAGCAATCTCATGACAACATTACTGCCTCATTTATCCTTTGGGTGGAAAACAATTAAGCCCACTTAAAGGAACCAGGCTGTATCTATTCCTGCAGAAGGAGAAGCCAAATTAAGCACTCCATGTTTAATAAGGTGTCCATGAATAAAATGACGTGGCTTGAAAAGGTTCCTCCTCAGAAAAGGAAAATGTCACATGATTATAAGCATACATTAATGTTAATTAAGGACACATCTAGGGTTGGAAGGCTTGAGAAATTGATATTACTGTACAGAATACATGTGATCACTCTTAAGTATGTTGTGCCTGTAGCTGCGTATTACTATATGCTCCACACTACACTTAGCAAGTCTGTCTGTCAGAAAGCTCTAATTGCTTTATGTGTGAGAACATTAAGCTGCAATAAATTTATATACACAGCTGTTCCATTACTGTGGAACAAGTTTTATCTCCTAATAAATTGATGTTTCTTTTTAGTGTCAACTCAAACCAAAATTTACACCCGAGAAGGTGAACCTTAACATCACGTAATTAGTTCAGTGACACCAGTGGTAATAGAGGGTATACACTGTACATCTCTTAAACATATTGATGGAAAAAAGTTTTGACTTCTGTTAATTGTTTCTTGAAAGCTTAATTGTGATTAAGAGCAGCGTTAATTGGAAAAGGAAAAAGAATCATGACCTTTAAACATACACTGCAAATAGCACGTCTGCATTTACAAGGAGTTTCACCATAACGGGAAAAAAACGAAAAGCCTTCTTTAAAATAGGGCAGGGAGGAAAAAAAGGCATTGTGGTTCTGTGTGGAGTCACATTTAGGTTAATGGAACAGAAGCATAGACTGCCCTGGAATTTTGATTAATATTTAATTAATCTTCTGTAGAAGACTCTGATTTGAATTAAACTGGGTACTAATAAAGGAACCAATTCACCAAAGAGTTCACATAAATTTGACCTGCCATTATGAGAATTTAAATTAAAATAGCCAAAGTTTTGTTTTCTGCTCATTTTATGCCTGGTCTACGTCAAGTGCAAGTAATTTACTAGGAGTGATGAAACTGGGAGAATGCAATGTGAATTGGTCGCTAGTAATAGAGCCATAGCTGCAATATGACATGCCATTTGGTTTGTTTTAAATAAGTACCAGGAGCTAAAGAGTTGTATTGTTCTCTCAATACCAGCTTTTACAGCCCTGCAAAAGAAGCATTTAGCTGTACAGAACAAAGGGAAATATTGTTTGATTAAAAAAATGCCCAGAATGGTTTCTGTGAGTTGCTTATACTTCTCATTGTCTCTTAAATAAAGTGGCAGTAAAAATGATGCAGATGAAGTCAATTCCCCAGATGCTGTGACTTCCTTGACTTCCCTTCCTGTGTGTGTAGGGGTGTCTGGAGTAAGTATTGCCTACTGTGAAGAGAGGGAGGGGTTGAACTGTCTCGTGGTGGATTCTCCTTTTTAACGATCATGATGGATTGTAAAAAGCATCTACTCAACCTCAATATAGGAAAAATGTAGTTACCTCACTCACAATTTTTTCTGCCAGCTCTTTTCATAGTCACGGTGATACCATCACCAGCTTTTGTGCTTACCAGCTCCTGACCTAGTGAGCAACTTTGATGTGACCCTCTCCATTAGTCTGGGTGATATCTAAATACCACAGAATTTCTTCAAGTATCGTTACTAAAGGTGATTGTTCTCATTCAGGTGACTGACTTTGGCAGCCTGCTCTAATACCTAATTCATCTGGTTTTAGGTGTCTCCAGGGTAGTCCTGTATAGCTTGGCTCCTTTTGCAGTCCGTCAGTCACTGACCTGAGCCCTCACTGCGTGCCTTTTTTCTGGGGAAAAGGAACATTTCACAGAAGTGTGTGTGCCTCCATTGTGCAAGAGCAAATCTGTTCCTAAACTGTGAAATCTTTGGCTAAGGACTGGTTGTAGGCAGTCTGTGCAGTATCTGCTGCAGATAGGGTCCTGCTATTTGAGTAGTCCTTAATGATGCAGAAATCTGGCAAAAATAATAAAAAGTAAATAGCAAAAGTGCAGCAAAATCATATCTTTGTGGGTCCTGCTTACTAAGGATATTTATCATTCTTTCATTACGTAGCCTCTAATTCCTGGTTTTGGTTTTCCTGGAAAGCAAATTACTGTGTAGCTCAAATGGGAAAATTCATGGGAACTGAACTTAATCTGAGCTAGCAGCATAGAAACGTAAACTGCTCTCTGGAAGCCATGTCTTGCTTTAGTTCTTTTTGAAAATTCCAATAGATACTCATAGAGTTTCTCTTACCATTTGTATGGGAGAAGCAATTTTTAAAAAAGGCTAGTGTTTACACAAGTGATGTGCAATATCCGGTACTGCTTCAGTCTTTATAGGATCATGGCAGTCACACATGACAAAAAAATGGTGTGACCTGTTACAATATAACCCTTGAATTACATAGTCAGTACTACACTATGAGCTTATTTCAGGGATTAATTTTAAATACCAGTGCAGTTTTGTGCTGATGTTTCATTAGTCTGTCACTTAACAGCTCATTGCATTAATAAGGCTCATTGTATTGAAAAAGATTTTTTAAAAATTAATTGCAACTCTTATTTTTAAGATAATTGAACAAGCTGTACTGAGCTTTAAAATTGAGGTAGAAAAAAATGTGGTAGAAAAAATAGTTTTAATAACTTTTAAAAATGAGTATATTTGTTAAAATTATCATAGTCATGTATGTGCCTCTCAGACATTTCAGCCTACTAGGGTTTTGGCTAGTGAAGAATGGTCAATGCCAGTAGAAAGAAGCCTGTAATTTACCTTAAATGGAACTGGTTGTGCAGTATTGCTTATGGTAATAGCTGCCGTTACTTGCTTGTAATATTTCATCTTGTCTTCTGAGAGCATTTTGTAGGTATGTATCAAATTCTTCAGGTCAGCTGGGTTCATAGTTATGTAGGCTTACTGTTCTGTAGCTTAATTTTCTTCTGCTGGCAGAAGTTCTCCTTTGCTGGAAATACCCAAAGGAAACTCTTAAAAAAGATGCAGAGAGTGTTAGAATGTCAGGGTACAGCTTAGCCTTCTGTCACTTCTTTAATAATTACACATTTTCTGGTGTTGTAACAATTAATTCCTTCTATTGGAGAGTGGCTGTATATGAAGTAGAGGTAGCCTGATTATCTGTTTCCCTGGAATATAAATTGTTTCCATCAGTTGTTTGAAAAATTCTAGTTTTATCTCAATGTGAGTCTGTCATCCCATCAATGCTTTCAGAGTCTCAATTTTGAAATAAGAGAGGAAGGAAGGAAAATATCTTAAATAATGAGTTGCAATGGCAATTTTTTTTTGGTTTTGGGGGTTGTTTTTCGCAGATATTTGTTTATTGTATAGATCAAATGCTTCGTGTGTCCTTTGACAAGTGCAGTCCATTAAATGCTTTATTCATGAACTGGGATCAAGGGATTGTCTCAGTTCTAGCCTGCTCTCTGAAATAAGATAATACAAGCGATTTCTGTTAAGTATTATGGTTTAGGAGAGTGCAAGGAAAAGAAAAAATTCTTTAATCTCTTTGATCAGATTTGAATGGCAGAAAAATCTTATGCATTAATGCTTAAAATTAGAGATTTTATCAGCAATCATTTTAGTAAGTAGAACTTGAGCTGCTGTGCTGAATAAATATACTTCTTAGTACATGTAATGTGTTGATTTCCCTGGAGTTGCTCTGTAATTCATTGTAGAGAAAGAATGAAGAAATAGTAAACAACAAGAAGAAGAAACTGAGTGATATAGCTGTAAGCGGATGTGTTCCGGTTGGTATGATGTGCATCTTTCTGGCAGCCAAGGATAGTTTACCAGATGATTTCTATAGCAAATTGTTTCAGAATCAATCCCTGAATTTCATACTGGTAACAAGAAGCTTAGAGCTGAAAATTATTCATTATTTCTTCCCCAAAAACCTTGGTCAAATCTTCACATGCCCGTAAATTCTCAAAGCTTTGTTGGATTCAGTGGGTTTAGACAGGTTTGCACTAGTTAAAGCTCAAGCCCAGAGATGCATTTTAGAGCTCTGTACAGGAACTGGCATTGCTGTTCTTTAGTTAGAATCACATATGTGGCAATTTCCATTTCAGTGAAGCTTGCGAATTAGAACTCTCACTTTTTTAATAGCGTTCAGGAAATATTTTCTGGTTTCTATACAGGGACCCATGAAGCGAGTGCACGTCAGACGCTCCAACGGCAGCAGAAGGTTCTGGTTTACAGCAGCGTTTTTGCTGCTGGGCCTCCTGCCTCAAGTGTCTGAAATAGAATTACAGTACAATTTATTACATTTATTATCATGCTGAAGAAGAAAAGGCATTTTCATGTTTTATGATCTGAGGCCCTGTACTGTATGACTAATCTGTTATATTTTGGGATCTCTGGCCAGTGCAAGTTTGAGCAGCAGTAATGTGTGCTACACAGTCGTATTTAACATCTGCAAAACTTTCTTTTTTAACACTTGCCACTCGGACTGAAATCTCTCTGATTAAAGATGTCAGAAAAAAGCAGTATCTTAGAAATCCAAGTAGGGAATGATGACAAAATAAAGTGATATCAGTTTGGATGTATTTTAACATGATGTCAAAACATATTGTCATCAAAATCCCCAGAGACACCATTATGGTGTCAAAATGAAACGTTACCAACCTAAGACTACAAGAATAACAACGAGAAATAATACTTTTGTAGCTTTGTAATGTACTGCCAATATCATGCAAAATAAATTTGATATGCTAAGTGGAATTACTTATTATATATGTTTCATTTCTTCCTGTTAACTGAAAAGCATATGCCAATTATGTTACCCAAGAAAACCTTATAGCATTTGCATAGCATTTGCTGAAGTAGTGTAAAAGTTGAGATACAAATTAGCCAAACTGATGAGACCTTGATCACAAAAACTGTTGTGTTGCAGTCCTTGGCTTATCTCAGGCATGTCTATACACTTCTATATGCTTAACAAACTTAAAATTTAGGGCTTTTTTTTCATTAAAGAGAATTGCAAACAGTAGCATAGTGTACTCTGTAAAGAACCCTTAAAATTATACTGAAGTAAATGAGATCTGTTTATTGTATGAACTTTATATAGGGCTTTAAGAAAGGCTCTTGCCTGTGTGTGGTTACATGAATACCAATACAGAGAGGCTGAGTGACTTAGTTCATTCTAATGAGATCTTCTGCCGAAAGGTTGAAGTGTTGGGTTATGCTGCTATGCCAGTTGACCACCACCTCCTACTGAGCATTCCTAGTACTAAATTTCTTAGGGTGGTTCATTTTCCACCTACCTTGAGCACAACTTAGCCATCTAGAGTGGATTCATCTGCCATGCTATAATTGTCTGAAACTATCCTGAGCTCATCCTTCTGTTCTTGCCAATGAAAAAAAGTAGTGAGCTCTTGAGAGTAATAATTGCATCTGAAGACAAGTACTGTGATTGCCCTCTGGAATAACTTATTTCTCTGTATTTCCCTTAGAAAGGGTTTAGGTGAGTAGTTTGAACTACATACTTGCCTTTTAAATTATTACAGTTGGTTGCAAAAAATCGCATCTTACATTTTGGTAGAGAAATTAGCTTTTCTATAGCCTTTATCAGGCTAATTTTTTGTCTTGGCTAAATATTGAAGTGGTGTTACAAGTAAATGTCATATTTTTTCTGCAGCAGGAGAAATACATGCTTTGGAGTTTGTGAAATCTGCACTTGGATTGAGGCTAAACAGCCCGATGGCAGGAAATTTTAGAATTCAGGATTTCTAATCCAGTGTTTCAAAGCATAGCAAGACCCTCAGCAATTACTGGGCATCCTAGACAGTATATCTGAAAAAGAATTCCTGAGGAAAAGACATTTTTAGCATTTCCAAGAGGAAAAATAAGTGAAATAACTTGAAAATACCTTAAGTTGTAAAAGTTGAGTTCCGCCTAACTCATTAAATAACCAAGTGAATTTTTGAATCAAAGGTAGTTGTTGGTTTTGTCTGTCTTTATCTGGTATTGATTTTTTTTTAATGCAATTGTAATTTTACAGCAATTTCTAGTTTTAAACTTAATCAAGACAATATGGTGGCAAACCATGATTAAAACATCTATTTACCAAGATCTTCATCTTTAAAGTACAATGCTGGAAGGATTTATCCAGAAGTCTTTTTTTTTTTTGCAATGTAATACTGAGATTTGTTTCTACTTTCCATATGCATATAATATTTAATTTAAAAATCTTAATTAGTTTTTATGCTAATCACTGTAAATCTTAGTGATAAACTTCATAAGAAGGCAACAGTCGGGTGAATTTAGGCATCAATTCAAGTAATCAATCTTAGCTTTGATTTTATTTTTTTTCTTGGTTGAGTCATCTTGTCTGCACAGGCGCTGAATGATGAAATGCTTAACAGTAAGTTCAGATTTAAAGTTTAATTTCGAGATTGCAAGTTATCTAATTCAAAAAATTAAACAATGATCTCACATTTTTCTGTGTTTATGTAGAATTTCTGATCTACTCCTATCAAAGAGAGTCTCCTCAAGTTTCAGATTTTGGAGCCTATGTCAAACTTTCACCTAGATTTGGTATCCTTAGGCCAAGTCATTTTTGTTTGTTTGTTTTTAATGGAAAACTTCTCATTCTGCAGTTTGAAATTAGCCTATAATTAGAGTAAGATACAATGTAAAATCAATCAAAATATTATTTGGAGATTTATAATGCAGTAGCCCCTCTGTCAAAGTATGGAAATAATTATACTGTAACTATGTTAGAGGCTGGTAAGGACAGGGGAAGACACATGAACTTGGTGTAATGTATTGTCTTTTTCAATATTCAGGCATTTTAAAGGGGTGTCTTAGTCCATAGATCAGTGTTTGTCTAGTAATTCATTGCTTAATACTGTAGTTTAATGAATACTTTAAAACAAGATGTCATTTTTATTGAGGACAAGTGTTCACAACAGTCAAAATCATTCTGTTTTGTTTTGCTAGTTGAAACACCCTGGTACCTATTTACTAAGTGTTTTCTGTAATTAAAGGGAAATAACATAAAATATTTTTTAGGTTTCCAGTATAACTTATGTCAATGCATTAAGCAAGATCTAAATATTTTAAGGTGAGGTTTTGCATTGAAACAGAGCTAAATTTCACCATTTACACTACATTTGTAAATGGCGTATTATTTAAATTTTTTTTTTCCAAATCTCTTTTCAAATTTGGAAATTTTGGCATGTCCTTCAAATCAAATGGTGCAATCAGGATCTTTTTTTTTTCTATTTTTTAGTGTTGCTAGACTCCTCCCATGAAAAGGCACATGCTTTTTCTGCACTCCAGTGTTGGCTAGAGTTGGGCTCTGAGGCAGATTTTACAGTGTTTAGCACAGTGTCAGCACAGAGCAGAAGCTGAGTTGTGTAAGATGTGCTGGAGGGAGCTGGGCTGTACCTACGTCACAACATTCACACCTCCCAGGTGGTGCTGGCCACAGACAGATGTTCCTTTTTGCAAGTCCTGCTGTGCTTTAAGAAGTGACTGCTCCCTAGGTGCTTGCTGCTGCCCCTCTGCTGGAGCTTTCTGCCCCCACGTCTCATCCAGAGAGATCAGAGGGAGCTCTTCCTAAACAGCTTCTAACAAAGCAGCTGGATTATCTGAAATGGTAACAAAGGCTGACATGGCCTGAAGCCTACTAGGGATCTTCTGGATGATCCCTTCTACTGGCACAGGAATGGCCAGCTAGGTCCAGGAGGGGATTTCTTCTCTGTGGTCTTTGTTAAATGTCTTTGTGTTACTGTGCCAGGCAACTCTCACATTGACACAGAATAGCCTGTGGTGCCTAATTGTGGATGCTCATCAGCCCTAACAGCACTGGAGCCATCGCTGTCTGTTCCAGTTAGGATAGGAAGATTCCTAGGTCAGAGCCCATTTCTCCTCACCTGACTCTGAAGTAATTTTGTATTTCATCTAGAATCAAAACTGCAAATTTCTCCCTTGCTTGATCACTAGTTAGTATTTTTAAAATTTTTTTCATTATTTATTCAATCTTTCCCTTTGTATTTCTGCTAGTTCTTTAACATTCTCATAAGAAATTCACGGTGAGATGCCTTGTATTTTCATTTAGGTTTTGTGGTATTCTCTTTTTTCTTTTCCTTTTTTCTTTTCTAACTCGGAAAATGCAATACGCTATGACAACAGCTGTAACAAGTTGTGTGTGGCTGAAAATTGGCTTGGCTTATATCTGCAAAATCTAGCAGCTCTAAAGTAAGGCTGACTGTGTGATAATCCAGTAGCTCAGTATCTGTTTTCAGATGTTTATAGCAAGCTCCTAAAATCTCTGCTTTTCCTTTTAGTAGAAGAATTCCACTGAAAAGTAAGACTGGATTTCAGTCTCCGGTGTGCAGGCTCTGACAGGCTAATAAGGAAGAGTGATGGTGGCAATAAAAAGGGTCTTGGGTGCATTCTTCGTATTTCACTGGTTGTAAAATGATGGCCCTGCTACAGAAGGGCCACAGAAGGACTCAAAGTGAAATCTAGTCTGGAAAGTTTGAACAGACTGTTG
The DNA here is from genome assembly GCA_013398015.1 of Oreocharis arfaki. Classification (NCBI taxonomy): domain Eukaryota; kingdom Metazoa; phylum Chordata; class Aves; order Passeriformes; family Paramythiidae; genus Oreocharis; species Oreocharis arfaki. Next base: position 746,882 of record VZRR01005769.1, read on the forward strand.
TGGTGAAGTGACCTCCCCATCAGCTCCACCTCTCCACCTTGTTTATGGCCATCATATCAGAAGCGAGTGCTGAATTTAGGGCATTTGCGGTTACCTTTTTAATCCAGAGAACAGAGGTGTACCTTATTAATTTTTAATTATTTACTCTGTTGGAATAGTGTAAAATCATCATCTAAACATAATGTCAAAATTTGGAAATTAATTTTATTCTCTGAAGAAAGCAAGTGTGTTTGGAGACTTACATACTTCTACATGGTATTGCACTTGATGAACTTCCACTGTGAAGGTAAACTGGAATGACATTAGAATTCCACATGAGCTGATTTCACATGCATACATATTGACATAAATCCTAAAGTTTAAATCCTGTTTTGATGGAATTACTATGCTGAAGTGTGTAGGTATGTGTACAGGTAACATGTGATATCTTGCCTGTCACATTAAGCCAATCCCTGAATTTAACTGCCTTTAAAATCTGCAGACTTTAGAGGATATATAATGCTCTGTGTTCATTTAGCAAATACGAAATGGCAAGAGAGGATGATTTTTATAACCCTGTGAACAGTAGAATAAGCCAAAATTGAAAGAGATCTGGGGGAAAAAATTCGGATAGAATGTATACCCTTCAACATGCAAGAAGCTGCCCTTGTTAGAAACTAACTTTGCATGCATAATTAATTTGAGCTGCACATTTCGTTTCTTACAAGTAGAAGAGAAATTGAATTCAGGTGTTTGGTGAACATATGGGGGATTTACTGTGAATTTATGACCTGTGGTTTGAGTGTAAAAACCCAAGATACTAGCTGATAAAACTTAATGAAGCTTGTGCAGAGAAACTATTTTTATTTGCAGTTTTGTAATTCATACATTTTTTGGTTTTTAACACCTACCCCCTACCTTTTTATGTCTTATTCCCAGTAAATTCTTTGACACTTAAGAGAAACAAAAGTAGTGTGGAGTAAGGCTTTTTATGCCTCTTTCCAGGTTACAACCAAGCTACAAGTACATTTGTGGTAAAACAATTTTGATCTCTTGATCTGAGCTAATTTTTTTCTCAGACTGACTGTAGCAATTCTGTAATTATGCAACAGCTCTTTTGTATGGCACCGTCCATGGTTGCTCCTGTTTGTGTACTATGTCTGTATGGGTTAATACCCATGTGTTCATGAAAAATCTATTCCCTGATGTCTCAGAAAAGGGCCATATGTAGGGCACAATGGAAGGAGAGGAGCAGCCAAACCAGTTACACTAACTTAAGCCTGAGGAGTGGCATTTAGATGTCAAAAAATAAACCACAGAACAAAATGATAGGGAAAGACCAACCTGCTCTGGCAAGCTGGTGGCTGGAAGGAGACGGTACAAACTGTGCTGCTGCTCAGCCCTCATCACCCTGCACTGTGTGGGCACAGTCATCTGTGTCACTGATGATTAACAAATCTGCTTAAAGTGAGCAAACCAGCAGACTGTGCATTGGGACGCGGTGGTAACTTTAAGGCTGGTAAAGGGCACACTTTCATTTTATTTATGTCCATGACTTTTTGAAATAACTTGACAGTTTCCTCTTATTCACCCTCAAGGGCCATCTGAAACAGACAAATCCATCTGCTTGAGGTTAAGCACTGTGGTGAGAGGGTGCTCGAGTTCCAGTAAATATAGCAGAAGTTTTTATATTAGATTTTCACCACTCTGCTTTCTGTTGGGCTGTTTCATCCTGTTCAAGTGATGAAGAAAGGGGGCCAGTTTTGTAGACATTCAGTTAGTCCTGTGCTTTGGTGAGGACGTGTGCCACCAACCGTGGCATGGCCACTAGAGCGAGGACATTGTCAATCCTCAGTGAGATGGAAATAAACTCGTTGCCTGCTCTTCTCTGTGTAAACAAATGTAGATACAAATTCAGACCTTGCTTTTTAATACGACACAAGTAATGTGTTCAAATGAAAAGGAATTTATATCATACAAATGGGCGATAGTTGTTTGCCAGCTTGAAGCAAATAAGAACCCATCTGTGTTTTATTACTGCTATCCAGAGATCTAAGCAGCCAGCCAGGCCAGCGAGGCCCCAGCAGCTCAATTGTGTGATAGAAGGTTTCAAGGTGTAAAGAACACTGTTTGTTTACTACCCTTTTGGTTATTCTAGTCAAGTTGCAACTGCCTGGTGGTGTTGTTAAGACCCTTTTCCATGCTTTTTCAGGCCAATAAATTTTTTTCCAAAGCTTTAGTTGTCGCTGTTCAGTGGCATGTTTGTATCTACTTTATCACACTGAAAATCTGACTGTTTTGAAAGGAATACAGCTCTGCACATCAGTGCATGACATCACACTGAGACATTGCTTAATGGTCTGAGACTCGGATGGCCATTGCTGCAACTGCTTGTTTCTGGAAATATGTGACAGCCCTGGCCTATCTAAGCCTTGCTTACCCTTGCATTTTTAGTCTGTGCTGGTAGTGGTGTGTTTTGAAGCAGCACTCACAAAATAACTGATTGTGAAATGTGCCATCTGCAGATAAAAGGCAATGGGGTGCCAAGTAGAGCTGTGATACAAGAAAGCACAGATGCTTTCCAACCCAAGTAAACTTTGGCCCTAAAAGCCTTTCCTTGAATTTTACTTAAGAACATTTAATATTGAGAGCACTTTGATAGAAGAACATCATTGGTATCTGATGCTAGGAGGTGCTAATTGTCTTCTGTAAATTCACAGTCATCCTGTTATTATGTAGGCATAAGGGAGGGCTGTCTGGGCAAACTGTGGTTACTGTAGACAGTTGTAATTCCAGTTTTGCTAAAAATTTTAAAGCTAGCGTAAGTCCAATCTTCAGACTTTGGATGGATTTCAAGTTAAACTCCTTCCTTCCTGCTAATAGTCCTGAATTCTTTGAGGTGGATCTGCCTTCAGGTTTTCAGTGCATTTGAATGAAGGACTCAAACAAAACATGGCACATTTCATTGAACTTTTGAGGACTTGCACCATACACCCACAAAGGGGAATTTAAGCAGCAAGAACATCTGCAGCCTGCATCCTGGTAGTCTGTTGATATGACCCTACCTCTCTTATGTCTTCATCTGATAAGTCAAAATTCATTTTGCTTTAGACTGGCTAAGGACACTTCACACTGGATATAATTTGTTTAGCTCGGTCCCAAGGGATAATGATGTGACTTATAAAGATTTGTAGATAAAGCAGAACATCTTGGGACCTGAAAAGGAATAAAATTAGAATTGCACTGTTGACTCCAGAATTTTATTGGTGGCAGTTTTCTCTTGTAATTATGATTTTTGCATTTCCCTCCTTCTGGAAGTACTGACTGGGAGATGAATGAGATACCAAGTGGGTGTACCAAGTGTTCCCTGAGTGCAGAGGGAGTGCAGTGGGAGACATGAAAACCACCTAAAAAAGCGCTGATGATAAGATAACTGGATGAAGAGAGGCATGAAAAGAAAGAGGTGACAGCATGGCAGGACAGGACAGAGATGTGCAAATCCTCGTTGGTGAGAAGGCTAAGGCAGCTATAATTTAACCTCGAGAATCAGAGCAAGGGTGAAAGGAAAATGGAAACCAAAGGAGGCCAATCTGAGATGTAAGTCTAAGCCCTCAAATGATCTTTTAAGAAATGTCTTCATGCCTCCTTTGCTGTCTGCCTTTTCCTCTTCTAAATAAAAATATTCAATTTTTGTTATTATGATAAACCCACTGTCTTGATCTCACTTTCTGTTTCTTACAGACTTTTGGAGCACAAAGAAATTTGAGTAGATACAGAAACGGCTTTTTCTAATTTTGCTCTTTTTCTGTGAAATAGTCCTTTTTATAATTCACTTCTTTTGCAGTTTTCTAAATTTGGGTCATGTCCCTTTCTTTTCAGACAAAATAGAAATATTGATAAAAGATTTATCTTCTCTGCCATTGTCAAACCTTTAGTAAGTTTGAATAACTTCTCTTAAATCAGCTTGACTTCTTTTTTCTTTTCTTTTTTTTGTGGTTTTTATTTTGGTTTGTTTTGGGGTTTTTTTTTGGTATTAAAGTCGGTTCTTAGGTTTGGAGACAAGTTGGTCATAAATCCCAGGATCCTCCTTGTCCTTTGTTGTTCCTCTCTGCAGTGTAGAGAGTGTCAAGTTCATGCATTTGCTATTTGGGAAAAGACACATTTTGGCTTCATGGCATGGGCACTATGCATTTTCTTGCTATTCCTCTGATAATGTAATTGTTTTAATGAATAACTATCACAAAATGTGCAGAAGCACTCAGATGTGTAATAACCCTTCCAGTAGCCCATTTTGGGGCTGGTGCAGAGTATCCTGTGTAAGGCACAAGGTTTGGTGCAGTACTTTTTGGTGCAGTACAAAACTTATGTTTGCCATTGGATGAACTGCTTCAGTGTCTCTTTTGCACTGTGATCCCTTAGAGTGTGAAACAACCTTGATTATGGAACACTGATTATTTTCCCATCGTCTTGAGTACTACAAGGTATCTATTGATGGCACTTTTCTAGTAATTTTTGCACAGAAGTTCAATGACTTTTCTCTTTCAAACATGTGTTCTTATATCTGAAATATTAATATTTACTATATTTTTGCTTCTTTAAGTGCAATTTGTCATGCAGAAAACACTTGTCTATGTAGAAAGCAGTACTTGTTTGTTGGATTAACAATACCAGTTTTAAAAATTTAAAAGACCATTTAAAAGTCTTTTGTATGTCTTGTACTGGATTGTGATGAGTCCCTTTAAAATGTGAAGTGTATGCCAATGCATGGGAAAAAAACAAGTGGTTGTATAGTAAAGCTGGGCAGAATTTGACAATAAGGAATAAATTTACATAAAATAAAACTGCAAATGGAGATAAGATGTTTCACAAAATGAAGTCAAATTCAGAAAATAAAATTAGCAACACACCTACAATAAAGTGGAAATTTTGAATGTACCAGTGTTTCATTTCCATCTGTTCTAAATTAAGCTTTCTTTTAATTGTGCTTTTCAAAAGGGTAATTTGCACATAGAAGTTGACTTACCCTACAAATAAAGCATTTCCTAAAGCTCCCATTTGGGTTAAAAAAAAGCATGAAAGAAAACACTTCCCTAAATTCCTTCCTTTTCTTTGCCTTTTGTTTCAAATAAATTTTAAAAAAATCAACCCAAACCACTTCAAAAAATAGCCTTTGCCAGAACCAAAGTAATTTTTCTGTCTGGCCAACCAAGCACTGATAAACACTATTTATGGGCACTGAAAAGAGTGGGAGGTAACATCTCAAATATCTACAACATCCAATCCCCTGCACCCACCAGTCGCTAAAGACATGGAAAACAGTCACAAATGGACTCTAGAATTGTCTCTTTTCATACAAGAGAAGAGACAGGATACAAATTCACTGTGTTTTATTGTACCCTGTGTCCAAGAAAAGAAATCTATGGAATTGCTTTCCATTGTCTCTCTCCAGATTTCTCTTTTGAAACGAAGTAATAGCTGTCTATTCCTCATCAGCTCTTTTGAAATAAACAATGAAATGCAGGGCACAAGAAGTCCACAAGAAGAAATTAAAATGCTTCTGGTTAGTCTTGATAAAACATATTTGTTTGTCAGGCTTTCTGTGATTCTCACATTAACATATTTGAAAGAGTGGGGTTGTAGGGTCAGGTAGGAGCTGCACAGCTGGAAGAATGTCAACAAGATTAATAAATACCTGCTTTCCCTCTGCCCCGTGAAATAAGCCATTCCTGTGCATATTTCATTATGGTTTCACATACACCTGCACCATGGAGCATGGACTACCAGGCATTGTGGAAAAATTGATGGGTTTGAAGGATTGAAGGCTCTGCGTGTGCTGGTTTGTATCAGTGCCTCTGGGACTGAGCCCTCCCCAGCCCACCAGTGTCTGTGGGGCTGAGTGAAGCCAGCACTAGTCTGCTGCCTGGATCCATTCTGCCTATGGCCGTCAAATGGATGGCTTTTTACTGGGCCCCAAGCCTTTTAATGCTTTCAGACTGATCAATTTAAAAGACTTGTTAAAAACAGAAGTAAGGGATGACAGGCTCTTATTGATTGGGGAAAATAACCAAATTTTATATAGGTAGAGCATTCAGACATTGTAATTAATTTGATGTGAATAAAGATCAGACAGTACTACAGTTTATTGATTGGGGAAAAGTATCTTTCTTGTTTATTCAGTAGCAGAGATCATTAGGACTTTTAATTTCCCTTTATCTTAAGTATGACACTAGTATATCTATTCCTGTTCATTCTCTAGAAGTGACATATACTGAAAAGGTGCCAATAACTTTTTAGAAATGTCCTTATTTGTCTTGTCCTTGCAACATCTGAAGTTTCTTTGTAAGACAAACAGCATTAATAATCTTAAGAAACCTAAAGATCTTTGTACCAAATGCTTGTAAATTATTTTTAGGTCTGTAGCCCTGCACTGCAGTAGCAGTCCCAGTCACAGGTGGCAGTTCCCAAGTATATTGATCATTTCCATCCTTTCTCTTTTAGCAACAGATCGACCCCCAACAATCACGACCGGATACAGCGCCTGAGACAGGAGTTCCAGCAAGCAAAGCAGGACGAGGACGTGGAAGACAGGAGACGCACTTACAGTTTTGAGCAGCCGTGGGTAAGTGTGCAGGGCCTGTCAAATGTGGGAAGCTTGGCAGACTCCTGCTGTTCCTGGGCCGGTTGGGAGCAGACTAAAAGGGAGGCAGGGTCCTCTGCCTCCACACTTCTGCCCTTGCTGTGATCCCCGTTTTTGGTTCATTGATGTTTACTTCATTTCTAAACTTCTTCAGCCATCTGTCATGTGTGCAGATAGTATTATTTACTCTGTGTTTAGACCCTTGATTCTGTGAGTTATTGGTTGGATTTTTTTGTCTCAAAGGCAGTATCTATTGATCTGAAATTTTCAAGGAAAACCAGAATAAAATACATACTAACAATAAATAATACAAGATGTAACCTTGTAAATGGTATTTTCTCTGAAACATCACTGTGTTCAGTTATTTTCTTAAAAGGTAGAGCTATGTCTTTTCACAGTAAAAGAGAGCCTGCTTTATGATAGTACCACTCTGACACTTACATTAGCTGAGACAGTTTGAGATGTATGTTCTAATTGATCTTTTAAATCCTGTTCAAACTTATCTAGTGATATGATACAATTATTTAAATTCATTCTTATCTTGATTAACATAATTGAATGAATTAGTGCTGCTTTTTAATCAATTACATATCCTAAACTAGGATCCTTTAAATATGGGGCAAAACCTGCAATTTTGTTGAAAATTCCGTGATAAAGATAGTGAACAACTTACTAGTGTTCCCAAAAAAGTGGGAACTGTATGATGACAACAGAGGAATCTCTCTTAGCTTCCTCTGAAGCAGGTGAGGGTGGTGAGTTATTGTTACTCAGCATTGCCATGTACACAAGACCAAGGTAAGAACAGCGCAAGAGTCACATCTCTGTGTATAAAGTCACTGAGAGCAACATAGCAGGATATAGGCTTCCCTTTTCTTGCATTAGAAAACATCTGACTTCCTCTGAAATTGAATAAAGAATATAAACATTTCTTTTATGGTCAGATGCTTTCATTCTTTTATGGTCAGATGCTTTCAATTTGAGGTGTGGAAGATAATGTGATAGCTCGTCACAGGGATGTTCGAGGTAGACTGGGGCTGGGTGTAGTTGATACCTTCTGTTATCCATATCAGCTACTGTTTGGTTTCCAAACGAGAGATTTGGGCAACATTCTTGGGAAAACTGTGTATGAGAAAAGCTTTCACTCTTGAAAACTTGGGAACTTAACTACTGAAGGTCATGGGTCAAATTGTTGTGTATCTAAATGCCATAGCAACTTTAGACAGTCAGCTTGGCTTTTATTATAGTTTCTTGTAATGAGCGAGAAGGGAATTATTTGGATGACAGACTGATTACCTTAGGAATGGAATAATTTCCTAAATTGTGGGTCAGAACACTGACCTTTCTATTTTCTCTTATTCTAACAAATGGTATCTCTCTGTTTACTCCCCTTCTACAGATCATGCAAATGAGCTCAAAGTGACTAATTCAGCTTAATGTATTAATATTAATTCTGAAGCTTATTGTTGCTTTTGTGAGAGCTGCTCTGTTGTTAAATACATAGGTGACCAAATGTTTTATTTTAGATAAGTACTTTTAAAAAAAAGTTGCTCAGGGTCTATTTGACTTATAATTTTATTTTTCTGTCGTGTACTCCAGCCTTTCAAGATCACATTGCTTGGAGAGGATAAAGCAATGATCTCATCTATTTCAGCAGTTCACAGTCATTTCAGTATTAAAGAGCCATAACCCTCTCTCTTCAGGAGTGTGTTGTACTCCTTTAACATGTTAGTCTAAAATGATGGATTTTCTTAAGACAACCTCTCAAAACAGACCCAGATGTATTATTAAATACCAATGTCACAAAAAAAAAAATGCAAAATTGGTTTATAATACACATGTAGGAAAATACTTAGATACATTCATCAGTGTCTTTTCAGTGTTCTCCATCTGTGAGCTGTTGGTTCCAAACCACAGCAGTGCAAAGTGCACCTGTACATGGGCCATTGCTGAAAAGAGTGTTTTCACCTGAGGGAGATGGGTTGTGCAGCCTACATAAACAGAAAGCTTTGCATACAGAGAAGCCTCTGAGCCACAAGACAGCAGCCAACTCTGACCTGGTTTGGATAGAGAGGAAAAACCAGTCCTTGGAGAAGTGTGTTCTATGAGGTGATGAGTAGTTTGCCTTTCTCATTAACAAGCTGATGGGATGGTGGAGGATAGGGAACAAAGTGCTGATGTGATGTGGGACTGTTGGTTACTTTAAGGAAGTATAAATGAACATGAAGTTTGCAGTGTAAGTAATGGATGCTGATGGAAATCTGGCAGCTCTGAGGCTAGCCAGAGGAGCTCAATGCCTCGGAATCCCACTAATATATTATCAAAATGGTCTTGTAAGCCTTACCAATTCCAATTCCTCCCAGATTATTAATGGCCTGTGACACAGGAGTCCAGCTACCTGTGACAGATGCCCTCAGTCTCCTCCCTGGGTTGGAGGCAGATCTCATTCCATGAAGCACTGCATCACGCTGGCTCTGTGTGGTACCTGTGGGTGCCTGGCCCGTCCCTTTCTGCTGGTGCCCATCAGGTGAAGGTCATTTCTCTGTGAGCAATGCAACAGCACTGGGCCTTTTGACCCACTGTATTTGTCCTGCCAGTAAACAAAGTACTTGACTGCCTGTGAGTGTTCACACAGCGTCAGGCAGCTTAACAGACACAAAAAGTGATAGTGCTGGAATGAGATGACACTGTCTATTAAGCAGCATAACATTTCTGCTCAAGGCCATTTGAATGACACACTGTTAGGGTTTAAATAACCACCTAAATGTTGCAACATTGAGCCATCTCTAAAATTCACTGCAGCTGAGTCAAAGCTTTATGGAAGAGATTTTTGCATTTGTTTATCTTGACTTTCTCAGGCTTCACAGCAGTTTTGGGTTTTTTTATATAGAGCTTTTTACTGTACATATTTCAAAAAGCAAGGTACAAGAGGCTTTCAAGGGCAATACTATAGGCTTGATGTTGCATGGAAACAAAGGATAAAAGTAACATAAAATTTGATTAATCCATTTTAATCCTGCTGGTGTTAATTCCAGTCAAAGTTTGCAGAATTGTGTATCTGGGCATGTAGAATTGCATGGAATTACAGTGTGTCTGCTGATATTTCAGGCCCTTGCTGTTGCTATGACATTTTTATACCAATGAGGATTCTTTTGGGGCTGATTCTTCTGTTTGGTACCAAACTTGAGCCGCTGTTTTCTGTGCTTTTCGGGTTTGCGTTAGGTCTGCTGAAGTTTACCTTGTACCAGTTCCAGGCTTTGGGTGACTTTTGCTGTAATTTGTTCCATATCTTGTATTTTTGCCTAGTCGCATCTTGATTAACAGACACACCCCCCTGCTTCAACAATAAAACCACAGCTCTATAGCCCTAAATGCCATGGGAGTGAACAACCCAATTTTAAAAAAAGAGCGTTTTAAATCCATGGAAAACACTACAGCTGCTTGCCAGTCCTGCTTTTAGAAGCACACCAGTGATCAAAAAAAGCACACAAAGATGCTTGAGAGACAAAAGTTGGTGCTTAATTTCATCATATTTAATACAATAATTGGTGCTGAAAATGGGAAGTGGCAAATTCCATTCACAAATACATTCATCTCCAGTCATCCTGAATCTATTTGAATGATGGGGAAAAATTGGCATTGAGAGAGCAGCTGAGCAAACTGTACTTTAAATATTTAGGAGCCAAATAAAAAGATACTTTATTTTCTAAAGATAACAGCTAACTGAGTCATAATATATACATTACCTGACTTGTCTGAGTGTAGCTTTAATTACATGCACAGATTTGTGAAAAGTAAATAATTACATGATTTTCATAGAGGAAAGACTTCAAGAGTCCTAATAATGTATTTATACATGGCCAGATAAATAAAGGCTCAGAAAATCTGGGGACTATGCTTGGTTTTTTTCTGCTCTTTGTTGGTGTGTGGGTCTTGTCTCTATAGGAAAAAAAAATCTGTTTTGTCGCTTTAAGATACTTGTTTCTTATCCCTGTACTCAAGTCCTTGACCTTCTCAAAGCCATACTAAATTTTAAATAATCTAAAATTCTTTAGGAAAAACAAAAGTCTAATTTTTATTGCTGTAACTTCAACCATAGCATATTAATATTACCTGAAAAAATGAGTAACAGACTTTATTCAATACAAACATTGTAAAGTTCATATCAGGCTGTAAATTATGTAGAATTACTCAACACATAATTGAGAAAGAGAAGTAGTGTAATAATTCTTTCTATTATTAATGCATTTCAAGCATCTATTTTAGGATATTTTCTGCAAGATATTAGGCAATATCTAATAAGATTTTAATCTTGTTAAAATAATCTAATTTTGTCTATTGCAGTAGACAAAAACCTTAAAAGCTAAATTGCAGTTTCTCCTATCCCACAGTCTGTTTCAGAGGAAAACAAAGTTATGCAGGGCAGTGTCCTCACAGGTAGTTTCTCTTTAGCTGTGTAGTTAATATCCCTTTTATCAAATCTGCAAAGGATTTAATAAAATATCAGCATTTTTTGCTAAGATATAGGCTCTAACTGTAACATTTTGTATTTTTAACCTTTTCTTATCCACTAGCTTTAATCTACTAATATATTTGAAATTTAAAAATGAAGAGATAAGATTTTTAAAAGAAATTAAATCGTTTTAGTTAGTAAACAAACATATTTATAGTTCACAGGCATATGGTGAGCATAAATACCTCAAACAGAATGTCAGGGCTTTGTGGTTTGTTTCTGCCACACTGAAGATTTTCTTTCTGCTGCTCCTAAGACAGAACAGAAATCTTTGTTCCATACTGCTCAGCTTTTCTACATCACAGAAAGGCACAGAAAGGGATGGGATTTTCTTATTATATGTTGTTTAAGTTAATACATACACCTATTGGCAATTTTTAAAAGACACATTGCTATATGTTCTGTTCACCATAGCAACATAAACACAAAGATGGAAGTAAAAATAGTTTTCAAGGACATCTCCCAGAAACACTGTATGTTTTTTATCATTCTCGATTTTGATATACACAGTTACTGGATTGTCTGTCATCTGTGCCAAGTACATTTACACATAAAGCAGGCAAGGTCATTCAATCTTATCTATTTCTAATTAGTGCTGTGCTATTAGAACCACGGACTTTTGGGGGGCCTTGTTCCTGACAACTTCCCAGGTGTACTTGAAACTTTTTGGTTAAACACAGACCTTAATCTGGAAAAAAAATAGCACATTTATTTTATTAAATAATGATCTTTTTTAATAACTGGGAAAATACTAAGGGAATTGCTCCTTTAGTAATCTCTCCATTAACTATTTCTTTATTGACCCAAAATGTTCTGAGTCTGAGTAAGCACTTCTCCCAGCTTGTCCCTGTGGCTGTAGTCTGTCAGATAGGTATGTCACTGACATTGGTAGATCTCCTGTCACCTGAACTGGTTGGATCTCCCTGAAAAACCAGGGCCCTGGATGGCTGCCATGATCTCCTCTCTGTAATTTGGTGGCAGCTTTGATCTGCGCCGTTCCTGAGGGATCCGTGCTGCCACCACGCAGAACTACCCTATGTGGGCAGAAATGCCACCTGCAGGGGACAGGAGCTGTGTGGGCAGCCCCTGGGATAGGTAGGAAAAGAGAGGATGGACCTTTGTCCCTAAAATGTGTTGCCCTGGACTGCTGACAATGGTCACTGCAATGTGAGCCGTGGGGGTACATTCTCTGTATGAAAAAATGTTGTTTGCATAAAGTGAGAAAGTAGGACCTTTTAACTTTGCAGCCTTGGTTTTAAATTAATGCCTCTTTGAGAAGAGAGTAGTGTAATTTCATCTATCTTAAAGCACAGTTTTACGTGCTGAATATTGTTTGACAATGCTGAATGCACTGTCATTGCCACTTAAATGTATTGTGGAAGATATGAACATACATTTATTGGTATAACTCAGACTTGGTTGTTATTGTGGCCTTGACCACATCCTAATTTAAAAGGTCAGTGCTTGTCATACATCTCATTGCAAGCGAGGCCAGAGTTCTTATCAATCTGTTTGGTGAGGACCGAGCTGTTGCCAGCTTTGTTGGATGGTTTCAGGTTGTTATAATTGTACTTAGCCTTGTGTTGATATCAGTGTTTAAATTACTGTTACGTGTGTTCCTTGTACGCATTTTTTTGTTCCTGTTGAAAGATCTGAAAATAATGCAACCTTTTTTTTTTTAATTTTCTCCATTTTATGCTAACATAAATGGGCTAGGCATTTATATAGATGTGTGTTTAGGAATATATTTTATAAAAATGTATGTGTATAAAAGCATACTATGAGAACTGAGACAAAATTACCTATTAGTTTTTGAAGACTAAAGTTACTTATTACAGAAATATTTTTTGTTTAGTTACTTTAATCAACAGCACATTGAAAAGTCATATCACTGAATTGAGATTTGCATTTTACTGAGCAAGTTAAGGGTCCAAAATGGAATATATTAAGTCTTTATATCATCATAACCATATATCAAGGGCATTCACAATGGTATCACTGAGGTTTTGAACGCAAAGTTTTGAAAGAAAGGCTTTTGCATTAATAAGATGGTTGAGTGTACCTTTCTGTGTGTATATATGCTATGTTATGGAATATGTGACTACATACGAAGAGAGTATTTTTATGTCTCATTCATGTATTTTTAGATACTTGAAATGAGATAATAGATTCAATTATATGAACAGCTTATTGTAGATGTGAACAACATTCAGACTTAATATGTGTCCTTTCCAGATTAGTTAAGTATTGCAAATCCTCTTAGTTTAACAGGGCATGCAGGTACTCATACCTTCAGTAAATCAGATAATGGATTTGAGATGTTTGCCTTTAGACCCATCAAAATATAAGTGCTGTCCATTAGATGAAATTTTTTGTGAACTGCAGAGAATCCAGACCTGACTCCTCGGATCCTGTCATTCTGGGCATGCACTACAGCAGGCAGACAGGAGTGACAGCTCCTGCCTCTATTGAACCACTGGTTCCTCTGTGCATTAAAAAGAAATATCTCTGAAGTTACATTTTGATCTTAGTCCATTCATACTCCATTAGGACTTTCAGAGCCTCTGGCACTTTAGTGCAGGCTTTTGTGGTAACTTCATCTCTCCACACGTGTGTGTGCTTTCTAGATGATGCATTTTATTGTCTTGTATAAACCTGAACTGAGCAGCAGCTCAATCCTATCTCTACCTGTTTGGTGATTTAACCATTCTCTGTACTGTCACATTCCTTAATATTTACAGCCAACTGAAAAAAAGTGGAACTGTTTTCAAAGAAAGAGAAGCAGTTCTGATTTTATGTCTTATCTGTGATAACTGCTTTCTCATATGTGACATAATGTAGCTGCAAGCTTTCCAATGCTGTTGAAGTGAAACCCATGAAATGAGGAGATTGGCTGTAAAATCTTAGTTTAAATGTTTTTATTCTTTATGGGGAAGTTGATATGGGAACTTTTGAGTTTCCCTCTGGTTCACTGTAAGCTGCTCATAGCCACACAGGAGAGAATTCACAAATAAACCTTGTGATTTTCAGGTAATCATTCCCTTCCATAAGCTGAGCCCTTCAATAAAATGCCAAATGTCAGAAGACTCTCAATAAAGTCAAGAAAGTTAGAAATGTTGACATATGCAATAACTGAAATGCTGCTCTGTATGTGTTGCCCTTATTTAATATAGTAGGAAATCTCTGTGGGGGTTGTTGGTTTGGACATGCATATGTACAGCTTATTCATCTCTAAGAAAATTTCCCACAAGACTGACACGTGATTCTGTTTTCTCAATTTGTTGCTTCATCTCACCATTCCTAAAGCATTTTTCATTAGAAATGCTGTTTTACTGAGGTTTCTACAGAGTAAACCTATTCTGAAATAGACATTACTATTGCATTCAGGAGTCTCTTAAATAAGTTTGCTGTTATTCCTAGTCCGTGCTTTCACATTCCTATTCTTTCACCCAATAATCTTCTTCTAATAGGGAAATCTGTTAAATTCTGAGCTGAGACTGATGCTCTGTCTGAAGTGTATTCTCATTGACAACAGAGTTTCTAAAAGTTGTACACCTGTTTAAAACTTCTTGTTTCTGGCTACCTGCAGGTACATGACTATCGTAAGACACTTATGTCACAAATGACAACTTTCTAGTTTTTAAAACTTGTCTTCAATGTGCAAAGCTTTTGAAAAGCTTTTTATCTTGCATATATTTGTGAGCCATTAGGATCTCTTTCTGCTGCAGAAATTATAATGGAAAAAAACCAAGAGATGTTTGTTTTGAGGAAAAGCAGAGATAAAAAGGCAAAATGTGATTTTAAAAGCAAGTCTGAGACAAGCTGTTTCAGCCCCAGGCTCAGACAAGTGGTTATGCTCCCTAACCTCCACATGATTAAACTTACATGTTTTGAATAGTACTGGTAATTTTAAGGGGAAAAAATAATGCTCAGTTTCTTTGTAGGCAAAACCTTATTATAAAACAATAAGAAAAGCCCATAGCATTCTTTGATTTTTGTGACACTATATTGCAAAATGAAATCACAAAATCTGAAGAAGGTAGAATGGTGAAATGAACAGTGGTATCTCTACAAAAGTAAACTTTCCCATGTTCCAAAGTTTGAATCCAGCCATTCTGTCAGATCTTGACTGGTAATACTCTCTATTCTCAGAAGGACCATCCATTTTCACTTGCTCTTAGTATTGGCTTCAACATTTCAAATTGTCACCTCATTAAGATCCTACTCAGAGATACAGGAGTCCTCATTGTGCACAAGAGACTTGCTGAATTTATCTACTTGATCATATTGAACCAGAAGATGCTTTCCCCGTCTCTGGGCCAACAGCAAAGTAGAATGGTTCCACTGAGTGAGAGCATCGCTTGAGTGTATTGTTGAGGTTCAAATGAGCTGCTGTGCTCCTTCCCCCCTCAAATCCTCAGTGGGGTGTACGACTTAGCATTACCATGGCTCGGCTAATTTAGAGATTCTGAAAATCTGTTCCACTGACTTTAATTTAAATTACATCATTGCCATAAAAGCAAAATCCATTCTGGATGATTATTTGCCTGATGCATCTCAGAAATGGTAGGTCAGAAACAGAATTTGTTGCACAGGCCACTGTTACGGGTCAGAATTTAACCTAATTATTGTGAAAGAGTTTCTTGAGCTACATGTTGAAACAAATATCACTGTATTTGTACAAGAGCAACTTAAATGATGGCTCTTTTGTGGGTATTTTTCTGCTTTGTTTAAGACATTTTCAATTCTGTTTTGTAGCCAAACACCAAGACGTACTCACAGAGTGGCAGGCACTCCGTGTCAGTAGAGGTCCAAATGCAGCGGCAGCGGCAAGAAGAACGAGAGAGTTTCCAGCAAGCTCAGCGCCAGTACAGCTCCTTGCCCAGGTATGGGAACTGTCTGAAGCTGTTCCGGGCGTAGGAGCCTCGAGCTATTTCCATTTGTGGAGGAAAATGTCGTACTTAGTGCAGACACTTTTGTTCAGCATTGATGCAAGGCGGAATGTATTCACTGTGGAAGAGGCATCGAATTTCTTAAGTGAGAGCATGTGGTAGCTGAGAATTGCTTCAGAGAATTGCTTCAGAGCTGATTTCAGGGGAATTTGATGACATTCAGCACCCAACAGAATTGAAATATTAAAACAAACCTATTGTTTATGGGGCACCATCCAGTTTAATTTTCTGCAATCACAAAAGTCTCCTGAGCATGACATGTGTTGTCCCCTTTTGACATGTCAGATGATTTTTATTCTGTTGCCTAATTCTTTACTGGGTAGAAATTCTATCTTTGCGATGATAATACAGGAGAAAAATTAAAAGGGAAAAAATTTCAAGACCTCCAAAAGAAAAATGTGGAACTGAGAAAATTACTCAAGAAATCAAGGGTCTTCAAGTTTACATATATGCATTTTTTAATATATCTAGAGTGCTGAAAATTAATACATTTTTGTGTAAACAAACCTATGGTTTTTTAAGTGGTAGGTTTTTTAAAGATTAGTTGTTTGGGCAAAATGTCTTTTACATTATATTTAGTTTTAAGAATTAATAGAAGTTTAGGGAACTTGGGTTTCAAATTAACTCTCATAGTTAAACATTATGCAAATAGTCTTTGCATTTTGAAATATCAACAGCAGTGGTTGAATGGAGAATAATTTACACCAGAGCTTGGTGTCAAATTGCTTTCCAGTAAGGCTGTATTACTTTTCATGACTTGTGTGGAAATGATGTGGAAAAAAATTTATTGTGACAAGATATGTTTTACTGGGTATATTATAACTCTTTTTTTGGAAACAAATATAAACCCCATAGCAAAGTTATCTAACCATGAACTCTTATCTTAGCAACATCTTTGAAAATAAAACAGTTTCAGATTTTCAAATGCTTTAACACCTTTCAGTGAAGAATTTTTCTGTTAAGTTTGGGAAGTGGGAAAGGCAAATGTAAAGCTCCTGTGTTTTCTGAGATCATTAGTTTCTCATCTTGAAAATCTTCATATCTCCTCCTCTTTTTATCTCTGCCTTGCTTTGGAAGTGGCCACACCTATTAATGCCATATTGTTTCTCCTGAGAAATTCTCTTTCAGTTCTGCTAGCCAGCCTCACTTAACTATGTGTATTTATAGTTTTAAAACTATGGTTCTTAAAACTCACTTCCCCTCTTCGCAATCTCTGGTAGCATTTAAAAGTTGGAATCAGTTGTGATCAGTTCCAGTGGCAGAAATTAATAACTCTAAAGTGAAAATTAATCTACAAGAAAATTAATCTACAAGAAATATGAAAAATAGATCATAGAACAGCTCACAGAAAGGCTTGTTTTGAAAGGAGTTACTGAGAACTTTACTCAAGGTGGTTTTCAACATGAGAAATGGCTAGCAATCTAGCAGTGCATGTTACTGAGTAATTAATGATAATTTAATGGCTTAGTTTGAGCACTCTGGGTATTTCAGCTGTGCTGAGAGCAGACAGAACTCTAGGGCTAAAGTTCAGCACTGGAAATACCACAATACTCCGATAACACCTGTGGCATCCAGTTCTTCATCTTTACAAACTGTTCTTAATGCTGTGACTGATCTTAAAATAAATCTTGCTGCTACTCTGAAACCTTGGTCCCAAGCTTAACGTTGCAACCGTGACTTTGTAATGATTGAAGTTTGTGCACTGGTTTCATTCTTGAGCTTTGTTGCCTTTCATCTCATGTATTCTCTAAGAGCCTCCTATTTTTTTTCTCTTTGCACATTCAAATCTTTAGTACTGAAGGCAAATAAACCCTTGAGTCAATTTTAAAGGATCTTCCCAGAAAGAAAGGGAAAATGTGCCAACTAATTTTGAACAAGTACCAGAAAACAGTCAGTAAATTAAATTGATTCAACTAGTCATCCTCTTGTCCCAAGTGAAACTGCAAGAGCAAGGTTTAACTCTGCATTCATTTTCTACTACTTAAAATTTATCTTGCTCTAGATCAGAAACCTGACAGTTTCGTAGCCTACAGAAGTTTGTTCAATTTGCTCATGTTCCAGGGAGTGATAAAACATGACTCAGAAGCATTGTTTGTTTGGCGAAGTTGGATATGAGAATACCAATAACAGCTATAAAAAATTTTGTAAGAATCTACATTATGTTGTCATTTTTGCTGCGATAATTTACATTCATCCTGCGTAACATTCTTCATCCAGAGGTCTCGGAATCAGTTATGAAATAAGGTGGATATGGTAATTTTCAAATTATACATGTGGAAGGAAGATTGCAAAAACATTAGGTGACTTTTTACTTTTAGTAATGGTAAAAAAATTTTCCAGGTCTCCTGTCTCTCCACTATATATTCATTGGATGAGGCCACATTGTCATATGTGATGACATGAAAAACCAAGCCATATATAAACAACTAAATTATTTTCTTATTGATTTATGCCGCAATATATTTTATTTTATTGCTTGATTCTCATACTCTAATTTTAATCTCAAAGTGGGTATCTCTTTTTCTGCAGCACAAAATTGTTTTACTTTATCACCACCAATCTTATTTTAAATTCATACAAGCATCTAGCAGTTCGATAGTAAATTAAAGTTATTTCAAAACCATAATCTGTCTTCAAAATAATGTGGTGATTTATTGTGAAAAGAGATAAGAATTTGTAATTCCTATATGTATTTGGCCTATTTATCTGCTCCCTGGAGCCAAAAAATGAGCAAAAAAGGTTATCTCTGCCTTTTCTTTTATGAAAGCTATAGCAGATTGGGGAACAGTCCTTATAGCATGAAATTCTTAGTTCAGGAGATGGGAGGGAGAAACTGGAACTACCTATCAGTAATGAGCTTTATCTTCTGACTTGTGCAGTGTTAGGGCAAGTGTTTTAAGGATCTGCTGGTTACATTTTTAATCAAGTGTCAGTCTAGATTCAAATCTTTCATGAGTGACTTTACAACTGCTGGCTGTTACCTGCATTCTTAGGAAGCATAGCAACATGTATGGTTTTTCCAATTCTGCAACTGAATTGTAGCACTTTTTTCTTGAGAACATGAGGGTAATTGTTTTACTGAATGGGTTTTCGTGGCATATTCCTCATGCAGAGGCCTAGAAATATAGTTCAACTCTGCAGGAAATGTTCTCCCAACAAAAGAGACAAGATATCACTTCAGGGCAGAAGAGATGTTTAACCCTAGAAAGTGACTTCTAGAGAATGCCATAGCTGGGGAAAAGCTGATGACATGGCAGAAGCTGCCTTCTTTCCAGTGATTGTTGTCAATATCAGTCGAAGGGAAACCAGAGCATTTGTTTTATAAACCTCTTTCATTTTTCTTTTCAGGCAAAGCAGGAAAAATGCCAGTTCTGTATCTCAAGACTCCTGGGAGCAGAGTTATTCCCCTGGAGAAGGGTTCCAGACTGCGAAGGAAAATCCCAGATATTCCAGCTACCAGGGATCAAGGAATGGCTATATGGGGGGACATGGCTTTAATGCCAGGGTAATGCTAGAAACACAAGAACTGCTCCGTCAAGAGCAGAGGCGGAAAGAACAACAGCTGAAAAAAAAAACTTCTTCTGAAGGGCCTAGCAACTATGACTCATATAAGAAAATTCAGGACCCTAATTATACCCCTCCTAAAGGTCCTTTCAGACAAGATGTACCGCCTTCGCCATCTCAGGTAGCGAGGCTGAACAGATTGCAAACACCAGAAAAGGGAAGACCATTTTATTCTTGAGGTGAAGAAAATGATGATCAACTTACCATGCAATAAGGAACATTTTCATATAAAGACTTATATTTTGAAAACTTTTTAAACTGATGGTACTAAGGAATATATCCGTTTTCTATTTCAGTGCCTTTGAAAGTATGGGCAAAGCATTGGTGGGCCTTATGTCTTTGCCATTCTGTCCCAAGTGTTGAATCCATGGAAGGACGTTCCACCATTTGACAATCATAGTGGAAGTGAGCAGTGCCGCCCCTGCGTTCCGAGTTCCATAGCCCAGTCCAGTAGTTGTCAATGGTTTTTTGCTAGGATATGTGTTTTACTTTGCAGTGACTTATTACACCAACATGCAGCTTTGTGGCATAAAATTAATGAATTTGAGGTTGAAGGAAGCATTGGCATGTCCTTTATTATTTCTCTCGGGTCAGAAGGAGGTGTACATATCACTCTTGAGTGGATAAGGTTGAGCTCTACTCTGGATTGCAGTTGGAGTTCTGATATGTTTTATGGTGGAGTCATTACCAGTCTTTGTTGATCAATATTTAAGTGTCTATATGCTGAAAAACTATCCTTCTTCTATTATGCACATATGCACTCTTTTTTTTCTCTCTCTCCCCACTCTGAGCTTATTAAAAAAGCCTTTCTCCTGACTCACGAGGAAAACAATATTAAGCTTTCAGTTATCCTGAGAATCCTGTTCCAATTGCCTTATAATCTTAATGCACAGTTCATTACAAATGAAATAACTGGAGAGAGATTATTTATACAGACACAGCCAAACCTTTGATGAGTATATTTTACTATTTTATTAAAGATGGGAAATTATGAACAAACATACAATTGAGTTCTGCTTTGCTTTGCTTCTAAATTAATTTGGTCATATGTCACTTCTATCTAGGAAAAGAACTAGGGAGGGTGTCCGCTCATGGTCATCTGATACACAGTAGTCTTTGGGCAAAATTTGGAGATAGCTCGAAGCAAAAGCAAAGGAAATCAAAGTTTTTCTTTGGATCAAATAGCTGTAAAGAGAACAATTCCTTCTTTTTGGAAATTGTGAAGCTTTGTGGACAATTTCCTTTGTGCTTCCATATACCATATTGTTGCATTGGGATGCTACATTAAAGAGGAACCTTTAAGTACATGAGTGAGAAATAAGTGGAGACAAACTGTTACACATCATCCTGAAAACATGTCAGTATCCAAAAATTACTAAAGCAAAAAAGATTGCTCTAGTAGAGAGTAATATTTGAATGTGCATATGGGATATGAGAATTTCTTTTGCAAGCAGCTGTTACTATGTTTGTTGGTCTGAACTTCATGTATTGTAAAAAATATAGCTGGGTTGCTGAAGTGCCTGCAAATCCTGATGTGAAAAGGCTTGAGAATGGATCTCAGCATATTGTGTACAAAAAGGAGAGAAAGCAAGAAAGAAAATCATGTATTGCGTGATTTAAAAAAAAAACAACTATTTTTTTTTACTGGCACATTTTATTTTTGCGCCAACTCGTTTCTAGAATATATGTGAAATATCAGCACACATATCTGTGTCTTTTATGCCTGTTTGTTAACAGTTTTTGTTGTTAATAATGTACTCCATGTTTAAAAGTTCTTATTAGTGTAAGCACAGTGACATTGGATGACAATAGCTTTTTTTACGCAGAATTTACAAAACTGTGTAAAATGGCTTTCCTTGTACATATGAAATTTAGAATAAAAGGCTGTTTCCATCCTTGTCTTGGTATTGCCTGTAGACCCTACAAGAATTGCTGCAGACATTGAGTTTAAAAAATACTTAACAGATGTTGTTTTATACTATGCCTAATGGTTTGTGTGTGTCTTCCTGTGAGCACTTATAGAAGAGAAGAGAAGAGAAGAGAAGAGAAGAGAAGAGAAGAGAAGAGAAGAGAAGAGAAGAGAAGAGAAGAGAAGAGAAGAGAAGAGAAGAGACGATTAAAAAGGAGAAAGGTTTAGAGCCCAGCTGAACACCTGAAGACTATCCTCAGAGGCAAAACCCACATTGTTTAATGTGTTGTGTTATTTTAGGTCATACCTATGACATTTAAGAGGCACATTTTTAAGACAAACCACTGTGGCAAAAATCTTCTGTGCTGTAGCATGGAGTCCTCTGCCCGAGGAGAGCACTGTCAGGACATCAGCTGCAATCTGGCCAAATCCAGGCGTGTGTTAGGAATCCCCCTCTGCACTTTGTGTGTGTTTTGGGGTCTGATGGGAGCCCTTCACAAGAATATTGGCATGCTGAAAAACGGAGGAAAGCAGATTTATGAATAAAGCAATATTTACCGTGCCAATGATACTCTGTTTCCCCCATTAGTGTTGGAGCCGAGTCTGGTTTTCACCTTCTTCCCCTAATTTCTCCTTTTGTTGGTTACTGCAGGAATGTCAATCATAATTCTGTGTATTCATGACATCAAGGTGTTGCCATGGCAATAACAGTGTCAAATTATTCACTGTGACTTGAGTGTGGGATCTCAAGGGGAAGAGTAGCAGGAGCTGTAGGGTGGACAGGCAGTTTTCAGTGCCCAAATAAAGTAAAGGCAGTAAAGGCAAATTTTCCGAAAGACTTAAATTGTAATGTCTTGCATTTGCACGTGGGGAAATAATTGCATTTGCAGTTTTGGAGGCCTTGCTGTCTCATCTCCTGACTGCATTCCCAGATTACATAGTTTTGACATTTCTGTGGATTTATTTGCACTGGCAAATAATTGCAAGCACTAAAAAAATGCATCCACAGGAATGGAAAACAGGTTGAAGTCCTTTTCAAAACAAGGCCTTTGATAAACTGTTGTAGGAAAAAGGGCATGTGTTTGGAAGGGTATGAAGTACAGGATGTTTTATGTGTGAGAATGGCATATGTTAAAGTTTACCCTTCTATGAAACTCCTCTTCAAGGTGTTAACAATTTGCCATAATTAGATGTGTTCATGAAAGAAGGCAGATGTTCTCTTTGGGCCGTGTCTGTGTTATGTTAGTAAAGAATAAGGTCTTTTTCTGGCTTCATCATCCTGCCTTCTTCCTGACATAGCATAGACAGGATTTCTAAAATTAACTCCCGTAAGTTGCAAAGGGCGATAAGGAAGTGGGAGGAAGATATTTTAATAGAAAATGACCTTTAGTTTTGCCTAGTGAATAGATTCAAAAGTTAATTGAGCTAACTGCATTACTGCAGTAATTTGTTTGTGGACGCATTACCATTATGAGATTAACTCTGTAACATGAGTATGTTTGAGAATGGTCACAGGACAGACTGTAAGAGAGCTTACAACATCAAGGAGTGGGTGTACAGCTTGCACGTTTTGCTCTGTTGAAACCCTGAGAAAACCATCTGCAAAGCCTCCTGTATTTTATCAAAATTATTTGTTAATGCTATTGAAATTCCTTGGGAAAGTTTAATATTACTAATGCAGAAGACTGCTGCCTTTCTCAAAAAAATCTACTTTCCCTCTTCTTGTGGGCCTCCTTGGAAGCATGAGTGCAACCCTAGTGAGTTATTGCATGGGCCAGATAGTTTAATGCATGTCTTTGAGAACTCTGCCATCAAAAACAGCGAAAAGTGGCATAGAGCCCAGCTGAACGCAGTCGGAAAGTATAATTGCCATTTATTGCTGGCAAACAGCTGGAAGAACAACAAAACAAAATTTAAGCCCATCATGACTGTAGATATGTGGCCATGACTGTAGATATATGGCCTGCCTTTCAAAGCTGCACTGATGTTTCAGTCACGTTCTCTCTGCTAACGAGTATCTGTAACACTGCATTTATCTGTTCTGGGTATTTTGAGAAGGGAAGGGTTTGGCCAGACAAGGAAGAGATGTGCCAGATTAGCAGTGTTGGCTAAACACAGGATATTCTTGAGTAATTCAAACCTTTGAACTTGGGTTGTTGAGACTTAAAGTGAATTTGGCTATTGCATGTCCTGGCTTGCAGGACTGTTTTCAAAATATTTCCTAATTCTGTTTGCTGTTCCTGACGGTTTCCACATCTTTCTCTCCCAAGTCCTCAGTCTAGTTAATAAGAGTTGTGAGGAATCTGTCGGGAATGCAAATGCAGAAAAAGCCTCATCTATTTCTTATGCTACTGTTGTGCCACCACACCCTGGCCTTCCAGACTCAATTTAAAATTCAGCTTTAGCATGGCAGAGAAAGGGGGAGGGTCAGAAATCCACGATGGGGCTGACTCTGTGAAAGTAGGGTTTGTGTGTGTGTGTGTGTACATGACAGAGGCACAGACTGGATTCATTTGCCTTTAATTCATGTCCATCTTCGAAACAATAATTTGAAGCATTTCTTCAGTGTTTTTCCTATGTGTGCACAAAGCAGCTATGATTTGGTGCACATAGTCATTTTTTCACGCCCTCTTGTAATCTCTTCTATTTTGTATCAGCAGCACACTCTCTCTTTTACATCTGCTGATTAATTCTGTTGCATTTATTTGTTTCTCTAAATGGCATGCAATTCATTCATATCCTAGGCTGCTTCTTGCCAGTGATTGATTTTTCTCTCTTAGATTTGTAAACCTATTTTAATATTTTTCTGTCTTTGGGAGTAGTATTATCTTTTGTAATTTACACTTTAATCAATTTTGAAAATTGAGACTGGAAGCTTGACTTGGGATTACACAAAAGCAGACTAAAGACATGGCTTTGATTTCTGTTCTGTGTGCAGTGCACACTTTCTAGGCCCTTCTGGGGGCTGGACAGAATCCTCTCTGAATGAGATAAAGAAAAACATCAAGCCTGGGAGCTTTGGAAGAAGAAAAAATTATGAGAAGTTTGGAAGACTGTGGTTTAAAAGCAGATGGATGGAAGAGGAACCTGCTTGCACCTTTCCAGATGATTGCCAGGATTACAAATAGGTTTTTCAGGTTACAAAATTCTGTTTTCAGATGACATCTTACAGCAACCAAGGTCTGGAATCTGGCTCACAGATTGAGCTCTCAGTTCAGTGGCTGCAGTGACATCTGTCAGGGAGGGAGAGATGACAGCCACGGGTGATAATAGCTTCAGGTATCCGATTTTAATCTGCTCGTTTGTTGGAATAATCCCTGTCTTAGAAAAATAAGGAAAGAAATGAAGAGATGAGGGAGAGGTGTAAAATGTGAGTAGAAAGGTTCTCCACTTCCCTTACACTCTTGTCACCATTACAGCCACTGGGATTTGGTTGCCTTTTCTTCTTCTTTCTGCCCCAAAGGCATAATAGGAATAAACTAGGTAGCAGTAACCTCAGCACAAAACTCACGACTCTCCTGGAGATTCAGTCTATTGTGTAGTGCATAAGATGTGAATTAACAAGGCAACAAAGGAAACAACTTTACTGTCCCTCTGTTATTTCCTCTTTGGGTTTCCCTGGGGTGTGTTTAGATTGTCAGACCTTGGGACAAGGAGCTGTGTTTATTTTTTATCATCTATAGAATGGAATAGTATTGTTGGCAATAAATCTAGTAAATATTTGGGGGTGGAGGGGGAGTTGATGTGAAAGAAGTTTTTAAAATTTGGTTTATTTGAACTTTTGCAGCAGGTACATGATGTATTCCTAGTCCTGATAATATTCTTATTTATAAGTACAGACCATATTGCTGGGGTCCTTGCTACAGTTCAAATGAGTTCCTCAGGTCTCTTAATTTATCTAAGGCACTACTTCTTCAAAGCTTTTAGAGAGACTGAGAGAAAGATCTCTTTCTCATGGAAATAAACATTCCCGTGGTCACTGTTTGAAGATTACAAACCATCTAGAGGAATTTTAAGAGATTTCCAGGAGCTGCAGCCTTCTGCCAGGAGCCCAGAGCACTTATCACCTGTGTTCAGAAAGCTGGAGAAGACACTAGTTTTCACTGCTCCACCGATGTAATTCTTATTCCCATTTAGAATATGCTGAAGTCTGAGACCCCCTTCTGGGTACCCATCACATTTTATATCTTCATTAGGACAAGAGCAAAGCTTTGTAATAGTTCAGCTGTAGCCAGGCTATTAAAAGCCAGCAGGTTCTTAGGAACAGGAATGTCTTTGCCTAAAACTTTTCATCTAATGGCGGTGATTTATGTTTTGCTTCATTCTACCAACCATCTGTTGTTTCCTGCTGGTGACACGCGTCTTCCTCAGCTTTCTCAGTGTGTGGTACATTCAGGCTCTCCTCTGTGGTCCAGCCTAAATGGCAAGAACCATTTTAACAAGTGTTTATAAATAATATTAATGATAATTTATTACTACATGATCAGTTGTTTTCTGGGCTATGAGCTACAAAAGAAGGCAAGTTTACACCAGAGGAACCACTTTTGCATTTACAGAGGAAGTTTAAGGCTGAGAAGTCTTTTCTCACTTTGGCTTCTGAAACTCACTGAAGGTTAATATAATCCATTGCAGCATAACAGAGACTGAAAATGGCAATGTCTTTTTTTAGTACCTGGTTGATGGTTTGCAAAAGTCTATTTTATAATCTGACTGAGTTAATTGTGATTTTCCGCATATTGTTCCTCACTTTGAGAACTGAATAAAATCATATTAAATATTGAAACCACTAAATTATGCAACCTGTTGCTAACCAAAGGCTAAGTCAATACTATAGCCAGCAAAGTAGAAATAATTTTTCTTTGCACATCTCATTCTTTGTTTACAAAATAATGTGCAGTTTTTTATGAATAGTAGTATACAGAATTTAACAATTGTTCATTCTTGTTTTTTAAAGTCAGTTTGCATGAATAATTTTCTCATCTTTATGCAGAAATTTTCCGCATTTTTGTTGACTAAAATATTACTAATCTAATTTCCTATTAAAAAACTCATTTCCAGCATTGCAGAGCTGAAAGGTGCTACCAAGCATTTAGTCTTCAATTTACATACAACAAACCCTGTAATCTGATGGGGGATTTCACACAAGGATGGCTGCATGCAATTACGTGGGCAAAGAAAAAATTTCATCCAAGGATCTGCTCTACGACAATTTCATCCGTTGGTCTCACATTAAGAGTTCTATTGTTAAATTGCTTATTGATGTGGACTTAAGAGTAGAAAAATCTGCACAGTGTTGTCATACCAGGTTTTCAATGCTGTTTGCATTTTCCTTTCTTTTGCCTTTTTAATTATAATTTGCATTTGTTAGAAAGGGACAAAGTAAACAGATTGGAATAATTCATTTGAGTTAACACTCATTGACAAGAAAACATTAAGCATTCTCCAGATGAAGCATCAGTCATGAAAGACAGAAGGATAATCCTAACATTACAACTCAAGTAAATTAGTTTTTGGATACATATTCCAGCATTGCATGAAGCTGTACCAATTCTTAATACTGTCATAATAATAAGCACTTTTAAATGCTGCCAGAAATCATGATTACAACAGAGAGAGAGGATTCACTGTTTGTGTTTATTAATGTGAGAATGTTGGAAGAGTATTTGATATTAAATGTCACAGTCTACAGTGATTGGAGCTAAACTGTAAAACTGATCGAGAAGGTTTGGGCAGATAAATACAGATGGCAAACAGTGCTCCACACACTGCCGTGGTGGAAGAATATCTTGATGTTACACCTCTGGCATTGCAGAACAAGTGCAACCTTGTGAACCTGGTGCCACCCCTTTGGAAAGGTGGTGAGAGAAAGTGGAGGGTGCAGGACCAAGGTAAGCATGAGCCTGAAACACATTTGCTCCTTCTGAGTACAGAGGAGCCGTTTGTACCTTGGCTGGCCCGCTGTATTTCCCTACTCAGCTGTGTTTGTCCAGAGGCGGGCAATGGGGGTGTGTTTTTTCTTAATTTGGTAAGGGCAGCTACGAAATTCTGCCCCACCACACTGTACCAACACAACCATCGTAGCTGCTTCTTAGAAGCTTTGGCTCAAAAGCTGGCAGCTCACTGTGTATGGTGGCCAGGACATTTTCCCATCAAACAGGATGGAGGAAAAGCAGGGCAGGGAACTACCTTGCCCTCTCTGTGTGTGAGGGAGCCATTACCGCAGAAGAAACCATTGCAGTAATGTTAATTTAAGTAGGTGTTACATTTCTCTGGAATTAACTGGTGTGCTGTGGATTTCACAGTAGTGTCCTCTGCTGCGCACAGTTTAAGATGCAGGACTCAGGCTGGGAAGGAGCACCTGGAAACCTGACTTATAGCTCTGAAGATATTAAAAAAAAAACAACAGAGCAACTAGCGTGACCTAGTGTCACCATGCATGTTCTCCCAGTCCATGCTAAACCATAAATGAAGTGTGGTTAAGGGTTAATCTCCCTCTAAATACTATGTATATTTCTTAAGTGGTGAGCAATTTGCAATATTACGACATATGATAGGTGATACTTGGCTCCAGCTGATACAGTTTCAGCAAAGAGCTGACAGAACAGCAACAGTCCTTCTATTGTCTTGAGCTGGCCTTGTGAGGCAGCAATGAAAGCAGTAGAGCCGGCAATGCAGTGACCTAATACCGAACACAGGCTTCTTCTTTTTGTTAAACATCTCCCCCTAAAAATGCTGGCAAGTACACATTGTTTCCTTATCATTTTTTCCTCTTGAGAGATTTCAATTCCATTTACCCCACGGGCCCAAATCCTTCCTGAACACATGAGTTAGACAGTAAGGAGGATTACCAGAAATAGCTCAAACAATGACCAAAAGCCATCTTCCGTGCCTTTTCTTTCCCGCCAGCCACCCAACTTTCATTATCAAGGGGATGAATACCATATCTAACTGCATGATCAAAATCCAGTGACCTGTCAGAGCAGGCAGTAAAATTAAACTCTCTTGCTGTTTCCCTTTGACTAGGCTTCAGTTCTGGCACCCTTTTAACCCAGATTTCCTGACACATTTTAACTTGTAGACATGGAAGGATACAACCGCTGAGCTAATACGTTTTAGATTGTGCCCTTATAGTATATATGGTATATTTAGTGTCATGATTTCTAGTAAAATTGGAGCACCCTGATGCCAAAGAAATAACCTTTAATTTAAAGAGCACCAGCAAAGAAGAGTGAAAGCATTTTGAGTAATAGAAATTTCTGCCCAGTTTTCCCAGCAATTTTTCTGCCTGTGATATTTGGTAGCACATTCCTGATGAATGTCTAAGATAAAAATGAATGCTCATTTGGATCTTGAATGTCATTCAACATATGGAAAGAACCACTGACTTTTCTTTAAATATAGTCCTATGTTGTCACCATTGAAAAACCATTGAGTTTTTTTCAACTCCCCTTCCAAGTACATTACAGTGCACTTAGTGGATTAATGCTCAGCAAAGTTCAGAGAAAGTCACATGAGGCGCCAAAAGGGCACATTCTCCTGTTGCTAAGTCTAAACCTAAACTCTGTTTCTTAGAGCCAACTCTAGAATTTGTAAAAAAATGAGGGAGTGATTAATTTTAAATGTTTTTCCATACAGTATGTTTCCCTTTTTCTCTCTTAACTGAGTCAAAAAAGCAGCACAGCTCAACACAGACATAAAACTCTTTTTGTGGATTGGAAAGGGAAAGCAGAAGGGCTGGTTTCACACCTCCAGGAAAACTGTGCTACCAAAAGGTGTCCCAGAGCAGGTGCCCTGGCAAGCCCCACATATCTCTATGGTCAGTTTGTCTCCGGGCTTAGAAAGCAGGAAAATTCCTGTGAGGTTTTCCTTAAAGAAACCCTTAAGGTTTTCTCAGAAGGTTACTGTGTAGAGCTCCTCCACAGTCATTCCAGATTTCTGGGTTTTATACTAAGTTGTAAGTACTGGACTGACTTATTTTAGCAGTAGATTTTCTGCTCTTTTAGAGAGAACATCTCAAGAAAAGAATCTGGGATTCCTTTAATTTTTTTTTTCTTTTCTCTTCTTTCACGAAGATGTGAAGTTGGTTACCTACCCAACCATTTTGCCCAAAGAGGATTAAAAATGATACATTTTGCAACACATATTCTGAGGCTCCAAAACTAAGAAATGCCATTTGTCCCATTTATTAGCAAAATGAGAAAATTACAGAAGTCAGCCTATGAGCATGGTACCAAACCCAGCAGCAAGCAGCAGACTGCCCCATGTGTGGTGTTAGCACTAGACCTAGATCTGTCTAATAACTGTAACAGCTGTGTCTTGGCAGCAGGCTCTGGAGACTTTAGTTACTATTTTATCTTCGAACTGAATGACAATTCAAATTTTGAGTACTGATAGCTTTCTAATTGGCTGATTCTTTTAGTATTTTCAGATTAGCCTGTGCTTCTTGGCAAGTAGACTTTTATAGACAAGTTCTTCACAGCCAGAGTTGCATCCCTACTTGGTGTGCAGAAGTAAAATTTCCTAGACATCTATTTTGTGTGACAGAGAAGAAGCATCATAAGGTAGTGGAAGTTATTAATTTTTAATATTTTATTTCAAATCTAAAGGTGTGCAGTTGCTGGATAATGAAAAATACTTGGAAGCAAGCATTTTGGGGAAAATGTACATGAATCAGAAGGATGCTTATCTTGTATTTTCACTTCCTATGATCTTCAGAAAATGCTGACTGCAGTCAGCAGCGTTGGCAACAGTCCTTTTTCACAGAACCCTTGAAGTATTGTAATACTTCTTTGCCCACAACAGCCAGCCAGGCTTTTAATAAATTAGTCCTGAAGGTAGGGATAGATTCTGGAGAGATTCTGAGGTCAGAAGAGACTGCTATAATAGTCTAGTTTATTATCTAACTTCCTTTTCAACACCAACTGTAGAATTTTGTTCAATACTTCCTACATTAAACCCATTTTGTGGCTGAAATCAAGAAAATCTTTCAGAAAGACATCCAGTTTATATTTAAGATGATAAAGGGCAGAGAATTCACCACATCCTTTGGCAACATCCTTAGTTTTTAATTGCTTGTACTGATGAAAATTTATATTATTGTTGGTCTGAAGCCTGCTAACGTCATCTTTAATGATCTTGCTGTGCCTTTTTGTTTGCTCAGTTAAAGGCAAAATTACACAGGCATAACTTTATACAGTGGACATGACTCAGTAAGACCTGGGTTCCAAATGTGAAACATTAGCAATGAGTCTCAGAAATTCTGAACAAGGAACACATGAGCACCCAGAGGGTACAAGAGGAGGGAGGGAGAGAGGAAGAGTGAAGCCCAGAATGATGCTTCATGCTGAACTTCCATCTGCAAACTGGACACAGTCAAAAATAGAGACCAAATTTGAAAATCTGGCCTGTAAATACCACAACTAAGAAACACACTTTCAAGGTACTGGCTGCTGTCACGTTAATATTCTCTTGATGCTTCAGTATCTTCTTTTTAATGTTTTTTTGATGTTTCTGTAACTAAAACGAGGCCTGTGTAACAAAGAGATGGTTTGCAGGCTGCTAGTCAGTATTGTGACCTAGAGATAATTCTTAATGCTATTTCTGTTTGGTATAAAATCACAATGCATTGTCACCTTGAACCTACCATCCTCTCATAAAGGGCTTTAATCTTATTTTCCCCGTTGGACAGAGGCATTCTCATATCCTTTTGTAGTCAAATCGTACGATCTGACTGAAGCTGTTTTCAAAGAAAGGAATGTATCTGGTAACTGAAAATTTAAATTTGATTTGAAAACCTAATATAAATATTTTGTATTCAAATAAATTTTAATTTTTTTAGTACTGAGGACAAAAATGAGAACAGGAACTTCAGCTTGAAGATTAAAGTCAAGATAAATGCCTAAACCAAAGCCAGTACTCCAAATCCATTTTTCCCTTTTCTTTGCTGCCAAGTTTTTTTTCTCTAAACTAAGAGGAATATTTGCCATTGCAGTGATAAAACTGTGAGCAGCAGAGTTCAGTCATGCCAGAGAGAGAATATGATACTTTATATGAACATGTCAAGGTAATGTCAATTAAAAAAAAAAAAAAGAGAGAGAGAGAAAGGAAAAAAAGAGGCACAGAGTGACTTTTTAAATCTTTCACACAGATCTTATCTATTCATAACCCAAATCAATGCAACTCTGATTGCTCTATCAAGTGTAATATATAATTAAGGCAATTCAGTCCTAAGGTTTACGGTTATCGCAGTTCTTTTGATTTGAGTCACTGATTGTCTTAGTGAAAGAACTGGTTGGGAGTTTTTTGACAGAGAGGTTTTCATCTTAAAGAAAAATCCCCATCTGTCAAAAGGAAAACTTTACAGTGAGGACAAAGCCTGCAGAATAATCAATAGCCCAGGACTTACAGCACTCCCAAGAGCATGGTAGTGCAAGTCCCTGCTCTCAGCTGGAGCAATGCCCGAACCCTGGAGCTGCTGTCTGGCCAAGACTGGGCCAGGCACTCTCTCCTCTGGCCTCCATTTAAATTGTATTACAACAAACACCCAACTTCTGGGCTGCAAATTCAGTCCCTCGGTCTCTCTGGCTGGTTCTGGTTTGGCCCTGGTACAGGGGTGAGAAAGGTTTGAAATGCTAAGAAAGCACTCTCTAACACAGCACATTTAAGCTCAGAGATCTTTGCAAACTCGCCTGCCCTGAAGCTTGACCTCTGCAAGTCTCTTTGAATGTTCATTATACAAGAGGCCCAGAGCACACATGAATTCCAGCCTTTCTGTAGCACCCGTGAGACTGGAGGAGCTGGGCATATGCTCACACTTTCTCTGCTCATTCCCACCATCATGAGTCGGGGTGTGAGCCGCACGCAGGTTTTCGTACCCTTTATTGCTGAGGGTGCAGACATTTTGAGGAAGGGACTGTACACGCCTGTTACATCTACAGTGTGCTTGAAGGATAATGTTAGCAGGATACTGTTAGGCTGAAAGGTGTTAGTGGCTGCCAACAGGGATGTCCTGGCTCCAAAGAAAATAACAATCCTCGTTAAAAATAATGGGTGTGCCAAGCAATCGGCCAGGCTACACGAACAAAGCAATCAAACCCCTTTATGAGGTAAGAGCAGCTGGTGGCTGAGGAAATACCAGCGGCGCTTGGATGTGGCTTTACAACACAGGAGCTTTCCAGCAAGGAGCTGATGGAGTTCATGCCTTCCCCCTCTCCTCCCTCCGTCCAGCCGCTTCCCACAGGCTGCTGCCCCTCAGTGCTGGCTCTGCTAGGAGCTCAGCTGGCCTCAAACGAGGTAAACAAAGCAGGGTCAGAGAGGCCTGGGGGGGACAGGGTCTCCCAGAGCTGTGGCTGCTACCAAGAACCCATCAACAGAAATAACATTGAATCTGCAGTCTTATATTACATCGATTTTTTTTCCTTTTACACTTCTGCTGGTTCAGTACGATTTTTTTTGTAGTGAATGGAAAGGGATAAAATAATACCGTTTTTCTATTATCTTTAGTATAAGAATTTAGTGCATCATAACACATTTTACTGAATGTAGGACTGAGAGAGAGGAAATCATAAATTCCTGTCCCAGCCATGCTGCTTGCTAGGAGGTGTGTCCTTATCATGTGCACTCCATTCGGGGTGAGATTTACATTCTCTAACTTGAGTTAGTCAAAAGTGCGTAGGATAAGTTACTCATGTAAATGTATTCCTGAGTCAGCTGAGGGAGAACCACCTACACAAAGTACTCCTGCCTGCCCTGAAAAAGGGTTCAAAACTGGGCGCTAAGATGGGGCCAGC
Source organism: Oreocharis arfaki (assembly GCA_013398015.1). Lineage (NCBI taxonomy): Eukaryota > Metazoa > Chordata > Aves > Passeriformes > Paramythiidae > Oreocharis > Oreocharis arfaki. Next base: position 780,222 of record VZRR01005769.1, read on the forward strand.
CGTAAGGAAAGCTTATATGATTGGCAGCTAAACTTTAGAGTATTGAAGATAGGTGTGATGAATTTCACCCTTTTGATCTCAAAATCTTGTCCTAAATTTAAAACCAAGATTCCTTTGTATTTCAGTGGGATGAGGGTGCATCCTTTATATGTCTCTTTCTTTCTCTTGTTTCAAGAGGAAGGCACACTAAAGCCCCTGAGACCCTCGATCCAAATGGATACCTTCCCCATGCCCCTGTAACCGTGTCCCATGTTACACAGCAAGGGCTGCACTGGTTAGTGCACCTTGCTTTTTGGTAAATTTGTTCCTGGTCTTTATCTACCTCACAAATCTGGTACTTTGGAAATGTAATTAATATTTGTTAAATGCTTCCTAGGTGGAAGGCATGAAAATCTCGCTATTTAATAATAACATACACTTAAAAAGTGAGCACTGAAAGTTTACTCCTAATCATACTTGCTACTGCTGTATTATGGAGGAGATAGAAAACCAACATCAATAATTACCAGTCTGACAAACCATGCAGCCCCAATCACAGAAATTGCACAGTTTCAGCAGGAAGCCATCTTAAAAAAAAATTTAAAATTAAATAAAGTCTTTCGTTCCAAAAAGTTATATTGAAGTGCCCCCCATCTGCTTTAACCCCCCAACACTGAGGAAATTTAGCATCTGAAAATCTCTCCTTAACTCATCCCATTGTGCCCTGTAAATGGAAAACCTATTTGCATGTAATAGAAATAGGCATGCCAATAGAAATCTCATATCTATTGGCAAGTTGTGAATTCTCTGTAGCTATATACTAGATCCAGATGCTTTGGCAAGGGATATCTTCCTTCAGGAGTACTGCTGGAGGGAGTCTGTATTGATTGCCTTTGCAATTATAGACCATTGCAATCACTAAAAATAGGGAAACATTTTAATTCTGCATTGTGTAGGCTCATTCTTCCCTTTAAAAACAAACGAAAAAAATCCATCTATTTTTCTTGTCTATATAATTTTAGCTGTATCATTAAAAAAAAAAAGTATTCAATGGGCTGTTAAGGAAGATAGCAGTGTGTCCTGCAGACATTCCCAGTCTTCACACAAGACAATCAACAATTAAAATAATTTAAGGAAGGTCCAGCTCAAAATTCCATTAAATAACTGCAGATCAAGACACTGATTGTTGTTAGAATCTTCCCCCAGCCCTCACTAATAAAACTTTGGCTACCTAGGTTAATCAACAGCCTGGCTGCCACTTCAGAGCAGACCAAGAAATCTACCAGGTCACTGGTGGGTGTTCCTCCACTGCATACACAGTTGCCTTTGTGTTCAGAGCCTGTGACTAGAGACAAGTCAGACTAATTTGTCTTAATTCAGTTCAGCTAGAGGGGGGCAGCTTCTAGATGGGCTTATATTTAACATTTAGCAAATCGATTTATCATGAGCTTGTGGCTTTACAGGCACATCTTAAACTGACATAAGTAGATAGCCCGTGCTGTGGCTTCTTCTGGCACACACAGATCCCATTCAACATAACAGCATGAAGTCTCATTTGAAGATATTTGTAATAATCTCTTAATTTTTAAGTGGTAATTATGATACTTAATAGTCTTTTAACCTAGATCTCTAGATTTCAGTAGACAAATTGAACAGGGTTTGTCATCAAGATGCTTGGAGAACTGGTATTTAATCTTGTCTCAACAGAAACGCTCAATGAAACCAGATGATCTGTGGACATTTCCTACCTGTCGCATCCTCATTTTATTCTGCTTCAGTGATGATTTATTCCATGATTTGAATGCACTCATTGATGGCAATGAGTTTAGTGCACACAACTTTAACTTTGCCTCATGTTTTTCCTTTTCAGTGGTAAAATTAGCATAACATGTTTAAAAGCTATCAACCCGACTCTTCTGAGTTATTTACCTTGGAGTACGCCACTGACACAAGGCAGTTTTGCTCTAACTTGCAGGCTTTGCAGAAAAAGAGAGCCCCAGCTGAAGATAGCATTCCCAGCCTCAAGAGAATGTAGCCACTGAAAAAGTGATAGGAGGGAATAAAAACAGGGAGTGTTACCTTCTTTACTTAGACTGTCTGAGAAAATGTAATATCACTGCTTTAAGTTTTGCCCATGTAGCATGAAATATGAGGTCTTTCCCTTAGATAAGTTACATGTACAAAAAGAAGTAATAACGTTACGGAAGTTTTTTCTGTAGGCAACTTTCTTATTTTAAAAAACCTTGAGTTCTGCTGTGTCTTTTGGAAAGTGACAGCTAGCTATAGGGAAAATACTGAACCCTACTAATAATCACAGAGTGTGCCGGATACAGTTTATTAGCTTGATCTTTCATATTTAATTGATGTTTGCTGTGAAAATAAAGTTCAGCCAAGCAGAAGGGGAAAAAAGTATGTTGTGCCACATTAATTTTAGTTGTACAAGCACATAAATGGCCATGTGATCATTCCATAGGTTAATTTCATACCCCTGAGAAAGGCTCAGTCTGGCTTTTTTTCCTTGTTAAATCTTCACATTAATAAATAAAATTGGGTTTTCATGCTTTGCTAAACAGTCAAACCTCAATGACAGGAAGGTACTTCTGCTTGTCTTGACCAGTCTGCCTTCATTTTCCCCCTGTACACCTTCTCGGTAAGGCAAAATACTGTGCCCCTGTGGCTTGAACCCCATGTTTTCTAAAATATGACAGAGAGGAATGCTTTTCAATTGGAAAGATGATTTTGCTACTGTGTTCTAGAAAAAAAAAGATTACAAACAGCACCACAGAATCACAAAAGAACAGGGCCAACATCATTTGACACAAATGAAAATCTTTCAGTTCACATCAACAGGCTTTAATCAGACCAGTATTTCCTTATTTCCTAGTTTTGTTTAGAAACATCCTTCAGACTTAGAATGAGAACTAGACCCTTTTTCCCCTCCCCCTTTGTATTTATGATCCAGGCTCTTGTAATAGCAGCATTTTCCTGCAAAGCCTGCAGAATACCAATGAAATATTTCTTCCCATAGTGACACATGCAGCCACCCCGGAGTGAGAAGAACAGTATTTACAATATCCTACTAGACTCCCTCTTTAGCTTCCTAGGTTCCCTCATCTGTGTCTTATGGCTTATTACCAAATGCTGTAAGAACACATGGAACACCTACACCTCACTAGAAAGACAAACTGAATGGCTTAAAACACAAAGTCTTTCAATGACTTGACTCACAAATTATCACTTGGTGAACAGGGACTTTATTGCACCTACACTGTTGTGCCAAATTCCAGTCGACAAAGTGACACAGCAGATAAGTTTAGATGAAGGTGTTTACTGGTGGATAAGACAATAAAATTCTCGTGGCTCAAATGTTTTCAACTTCTGGGCCTTTTCCCACCTTCATTCTCTCTCTAGATGTGCAGCATGGCAGAGTTATCCAGCAGCCAACCCGGTTGTACGTGGGTGCTCTGTGTACAGGACTCTGTAATGCGTGTTTGCTTTTAAGCATTGCTAAGGTTGTTACTCTGGTAGCAGTCAGGGTTTCTGGAAATAATCAGTGAATCCCAAGTCAGAACAAAGGTGCTAATGTGGTACCAAGTTCCTGAGTAAATAAACAATTGCTAAACAAAATCTTTTCAACAGCATTGCATGTCTGTGTCAACATTGTGTTTCCTCCATGAGTCATCTGGTCAGCAGCACTCCAGCTACATGGGAGAGGTCACCCACTTCCTACAGCTCTCTGCCGAAGACTGAAGTTTTGTGACAGACTATACCACTCAGGATTTCCTGTGAGCCACAGGAGTTGCAATTTTTGGCAGGATTAGAGAAAAAAGTCAGGTTAGAAAATCCTGACGGGCATATTTGAGGGGGAAAAAAAGACATGAAACAAATGCTGTTAGTGCCAGCCTTAGTGTCCATTAGCTAGTCAGACATAGAAACATATTTGATCTCTATCACCGAAGCACAGAGATACAGAATTTTAATACATGGGAAGGATGCCTCAGATATCTCTTATTCTGCAGATTAATAGTCAATTACTAATAAATGGGGGGAAAAAAGGATATCCACACAGGTGCTCATTTCTTTATTTCAAATATCCAGCACTTCAGAAAAAAAAAACAGATTTTTTTTTTTTTTTTGTATTCAGAACTGGATCCAGAAACAGGAGTTACCTATTTTCTAGCTCAGATGTAATGGAATAGCCATTCTCTTGAGATTTTTTTAAAATTAAAAACTCACAAAACTCCTTGGTTTCATATGATTGCTGCTAATTAAGAGATGTAGAAAGCGTACAATCAGTTCATCTGATAGGATTATTGCCAAGGCAGTTTGAAAGAACTTGCAAAAATTTTGCAATCTGTGTGTTTGTCCTGATTCAGCTTGAACCTGAGCTCCAGGGTCTGCTTTTCAATGTCCTCTCAACTCATTATCTCTTCTTATCTCTTGTTAAGATGCTTTCCTGAGTCCAAGAAGAGATGTTCAGCCTTTTTCTGACAGAAATATGGTAAATCTCTCCTCTGTCATCATAATGCAAGATTCTTGAAAGAATCACTTCACCAATTTCAAACTAATAACTTATTATTTTTCACTGATGTAGCACGTAGGTGGATAACGTTCCATCACCAGTGACTATAATCACCTTCAGTCCCAATTCAGCATCCCAGGTTCTGGCTTGATTAAGTATTTGTCGCTTCTGTTTTATCCTCTCCTGACAGAGATAACTTTATTTTAAGTCAAACTGTCAAACTCCAGAGTTCAGGAAGGACATGAAAATGTCAGGTAATAATCCCTCCTCAATCTTGTGAGTAGGTAACACTGCTAATATGCAGAACCATTAGTACGCTGGCATGAATTTAGCTTAATCATTTGCAGCAGTTCAAGCTTTATTAAGATACCTTAAAGCTGATCTGGATAAGCTTCTCCCATCTTTACATGCTTTACTCTGCTTTCAGTACTTAACAAAAGGCACATTTAATCTTGCAAATTCTCCTGAACCTTTGTAACTTTATTTTAAATGAGTTTCATCAGTCATTTGAGCACTTCATAAAAGCAAATATAGTTTTTTTCCCCCAAGGAAACAACCTTTTGAAAAGTAATCCAGCTCAAAACAGGATGTCTGCGTGGTTATTGCCATCTCTGGATGTTGAAGACTGTCATGATAACACTATTATTCATGCAAATAAATAGAAAAAACTGCCACATTAAACAGATATTCAAAAGCTAAATAATACTTGAAGAAACTGATTAGACATTAGTAATAAATAGTTTTATGTTCTCTCATTTCCATCTGTCTTTGTCTTTCGAAGGATAATATCTGGTATCTCATTCTCTCTCCAAGTCGAAACATCAAGAAGGAGAACATTCACCTCAAGAGTTAAAACATCAGAGAAAGAGAAAAAGCATTATCTTTTCAGCATGTTTATAGGACCTGTTAACATTCAACATATTAAAAGAAAACTATCTTTAACATGCTTATACTGTGGAGGGGCTAAATGTAATGCCTCCAAGGCCTTTGTCCTGTTGAAGATAAAATTGAATTTCTACCTACATCTTCTATTAGACAATCCCATCTTTTTACTGTAGCAGGATGGGATTACTGGCGTACTATACCCATCCACCCACCCAGCTATCTTCTCTGATTTCTGTATCCTTTGAATCATTGTTTTTCCTTCTACAGCATAACTCAGTAGCAATATTCAGTACGGGTTCGCTTTCTTGTTACTTAGATGTACTTGCTTGAGATGTGTGACACCTGCCATGTCTGTACCTTCAACAGTGATGACTAAACACAGCCAAAGGGCAGTTTTGTAGCTGATGAGTCAATTTATCTGCAGGAGTAAATGACATACCCTTGTTCATGAGTAAGTCTTTGTAAATAGTCAGTGAGCACTTCAGAGGTGAAGAAATTTTTTGGTTTGAAGGCAGCAATTTGGTGCACAGTACCCAGCTCCTCTATGATGTGGCTGCAAACATTGTGTTGCTTCTGTGCTTATTCACACAGAACCTGCTTGTATTTCTGAAACCTTTTAATCTGAACAAGATCTCTCCTGAAAATCTTGATCTCTCTTTGCTTTCCCTCATTATGTTTGTAGCCTGCCTCCAACTGCAACATTAAAAGGAAATACTTTACTTTCAAGCTCACAATCCAAGAGCAAACTAATGGTTTCTAACTCATATCTTGGTTGAGTTCAAGTTGGTTCCACAAATCCAAGTTGACACAGAATTGCTGGGATAATATTTTCTTTGTGGGAATTCAGACCAAGGTCATAATCACCTTTTTCTCAACAACCTTTCAGAGTGACATGAGGTTCTGCTCTAAGAGTTTATTTTCCATTTGTCATTCCTGAGCTTTATGGCACAGTTACTTGGTTTGCCACTTTCTAATTGGCTCCCATGGCTTTTGCCATGTCACCTGTACTTATGTGGTATCTAACATGGACCAGCAGTTACTGGTCATTCATTCCTTTCATCATTTCCCATGCTCATTTTTTCAGAGCTGTAGCAACAACTACAAGATCCTCTTCAAAACCACCAGGGTTTTAACAAAATAGCACAATAACACATTTACTTTGTCTTTCTCATTTCCATATGTCACAGCTTCCATTTCTCCTGACTGCAAGTATTTCAGTATTGTGAAGCAGTGGAGCCTGCAACAGCTAGCTTTCAACTGGAGCCTGCTTCCAGTAGCATTCTTGAGGTTCCATAGAATTAAGTAGGACCTCATAGTCAAGACTAATTTTTACTCTGCCTTACACACATCAAATTCTCTAAGCCAGAAGAAAAACAAATCTCTAAATATTCCAGAAAAAGCTGAAGTGTTCTGTGAGTGATTCACAGTGCCCAAAATGTCATTCTTAGTAAAGTATGCATTACCTTAAAAACAACTTTTCTGCCTATCAGTTTGAATAGCCCTGAGGTGTAGTAGAAGATAGTTCTCTCCCTCCACACTGGCCAGAGGGCATGTGACTATCTTAACTGTTAAAGTCAAAAGGTAGGAATCATTTTAAAAGATAAAATTCATTTATTTGGTGTTTCAAGTACATCTTTTTTCTTGCAAGAACATATTTTTTTCATCTTCTTACTTGCTTCACAAAGCCATTAGAATTTACTGATGAAAAACTATTTAGCAAAGGTTAAGTATCTGGAATTCACAAAGCATCTCTTTATAGGGGATCTAATTTAACATCATTGAGATTAAAACTTTACCAAGAATTGATTCTAGATACTTCTGCTCTAGCTTTGTAAAAGAAAGAATATGAAAGGCCAAATTCTCAACTGATACAGATTGGTATTGCTTCGTAGAACAAAGTGGAGATGCATTCCAATGAGCACTAGCTGATTATTTGGCTTTGACATCAAAACCAGTGTGTATTAACCCCGTGTGTTTGTTGGCCACACACTTCTCACTGGTATGTGCTGATGTGAATACATTAAATATCCTTTTGGGATATTAACTATTATTGGGAGACATTAATCCTTACAATATAAGCTATTTTCTTGATGGAAGTTGTCATGGTTTAATCACAGCCAGCCACTAAGTACCCTGTTCCTCTGCCCGCAAGGGATGGGGAGGAGAATTGGAAAAAAAGGTAAATGCCATGGATTGAGATAAGAACAGTTTAATAATTGAAATGTAATATTAATGATGATAAAATCATAGTGTAATGAAAAGGGATTCAATGAAAGAGGGGTGGGAGGGAAGAAAGAGAGAGGGAGAGAGAGATAAAATCTAAGGAAGACAAGTGAGGCACGGTTTTTCACTGCCTGCTGATTGATGCCCAGATGATTCCTTAGCAGCAACTGGCATCTCCTGGCCAGGTCCCCACAGTTTATACACAGTGTGACCTTCTATGGTATGGAATACCCCTTTGGATAGTTCGGGTTGGCTTTCCTGGCCGTGGGCTTCCAGCTTCTTGTGCCCCTCTTTGCTGGCAGAGCATGAGACACTAAAAAGTCCTTCACTTAGTGCAAGCATTGCTCAACAAGAACTAAACCATCAGCAGTTATCAACACTATTCTCACATTAAATCCCAAAAATGCACCACTGTACCAGCAACTTAACTCTACCCCAGCTAAAACCAAGTCAGAGGTACAAAAAACAATTACATATAAAAAAAGAAAGCTTTTGGGAAGTGGAGGGTGTAAGAATCTAATGCAGTGTGCTCCAGAGTTTCTCCAGGTGGGAAGTAAACTTATTGCATCAGTATATTTGTCTTAATGGGGGTGATGGGTGTTTTATGTGTTAGCTTCCAGGTGTGTGTCTGAAAGGAAAGTTGGCTGAAATGACAGTACCAGAAATCGACATGTGTATTATCATATTCAGTGTAAGAATAGAAGTAGATGAATCCTCAATGGTTAATGACCTTGGAGGACTCTGAGTATGAGATTCAAATAAATTAAAAACCTTGGTGGCCTTCATAAAGGGAAATAAATGACAAGTGAGAAGAGAAATGGAAAATAAAATGCATGTGATTGCTTTGGCTGGACTTCCTTTTTTTTTTTTTTTTAATTGCATTTTTATTTCCTGCACATATAACCAAAAGAAGCTTAAAGCAGACTTTATGAGAAAAGGAACTTGGCTTGACTTGTCTTTATAACCAGCAACTTTTCAAAAGTAACCTTCAATATCACAGGCAGATATGATGAGTGAATCTCAAAAAGCACAAAGACATTTGCTTATTGCTCTCCATGGGGAACTGATTTGTTATTTGTTTTATTATTTTATTTGTTTTATTCTTCTTGTTGTGATTATATTGGTTCCTGGACATCAGCTCAGGAGTGAGCTGTATTGCAGTGACAACCCAGGACAGTTTCAAGAGAGTGCTGGGTAAACTCATAATTCTACAATCCCCTATTGTTTCTTCCTACAACTGACATATTTTAAGATAAGAGCAAGAAGAAAAAATGCCTTTAAACTGTTTATTATATCCTGGTAAGCAGCGTGAAGCATTGTCACGTATGTGCAGTGCTTGGATGGTTCAGTCACCTCTATTCCTTTCTCTCACCCCAGACAAATTTGTTTACATATTTAACAGGTTAAGAATGATGAAATTCACATGGGAAACATTTCTACAGGAACTGTTCTTGCTGAACTCAAGTTATACATGATAACACTGTTTCTTCTGTGTTTTGGGTTTTGCTCTCTGAAGGAGGCATTTACACAGTCACCAAAATCCATGAGCAATGTATTCTCCAAACTAAAACTTCCTGATTATTCTGATGTTCTTCCAGCCACTTTCTAAAATGTTGGTGCAAGAACAGAACACATTTTCACTCTGAGAGAGTTAAATCCAACATAACAGGTCCTAGCTGTTTATAGCAGATTTATTCTGCAGTAAATGCCCCTTTTCATTTAACTCAATTAATTTGGCAGACTTCAGAAGAATTAAAGACCTATTAAATAATTGTCCTAGAGACTAAAACATTTAACTCAAAAGTCATATGACAATTGCCAGGGACTGTGTTTGTAGACACAGTGAAGTAAGAATTCCTTTAGGAAAAAATGAGATTTTAATTATTGACTTCTAGGAAGACATGATTAACAAGGGCTTCTCATCCTCAGTTATCAAATCCCGAGTGTCTGCTCCTGCATCTACTGTTTCTTAAGTAAAATCCCCAAACTTCCTTCCAGTTCTCAGAGCAGCCTCATCAAATCAACTGTAGTTAAAACTTCAGTAGATTAGAGCTGGTTAGGGGAATGTAGATATAACACTTGATTACCTTTCTAAAGCTGATGACACAAATTGATTTTTAGAGATCAGTCAGCCCCGCCACTGCCAGCGAGCCACCACCTCCCCACCCCCAGTTTTCCCAAGAACAGGAGTTAACCCATGCACTTAACAGGCTTGCAGTAAACAAGTTATTCTGCTCAGAGGTGATTGCTGGAGTTTTTTTCTCAGAATAAGAAAGCCCCACAAGTTCTGTGATCTGACGATACTGTATGGTTTGTATTATCTTTAGAAAAGACATAATACCAGGAAAAAATATTGTATATCATCTCAGCAGGGGGCTTCGAGCTGTTTAGCACGATGTAATTGGATCTAGGACTAATCCTCAACTTTGATGAGGCCAAGAGGAGTTACACCACTGCTATTTCCACCACATTAATGATAGACAAAACACTTAAACACACAGTCTAACACCTAATTGTAAAGGACTAAATGCATTTCAGAGTCAAGTTTTGGTTCTGTAATATGCCTTTGTATAATTTTTTTTTCTTTTGGTCAATACACCTATGATTTCTATCATTTGATGCACGCAGTAATTTAGCAAGAGTGATAAACAAAAAATGCATTCAAAAATAATCATGTTACTCAATCATGATGTGCCTTAGATCGATTTTGTAGCAACCTGACTTTATTATGTAACAGATAAACAAAAGGAATATTTAAATCAAAGAACTGTCTGCTGCTTTCATACAAGGTAAAACTTCATCCACTTTGAAGAATTTACCATTGGTATTGCATTTCTTGGATTGGCTGTTTGTCTAGCCATTGCAGAATATTATTGTAAGGTAAGTTAGAGGGAACAGACCATTACTCCTCTGTACCTTATTCACTGTGGGATTAATTATCAGGCTGATTTTAATATTTGGTCACTAACAAGGCGTTACATAGTTTAATTCGTCTTTCCAACATGGTTTTTTGATTGCTTATTCACAGGTTTGGGTTTTTTTTTATTTTGGTCATCTTCCAAGCTTTTTCATTTGTCTCGTATGTAGGCTACAAATGTTTTATATGGCTCGTATGCATTCACACAGTAGGTGCCCAAGGCAATGAAGATTCAGTAGAAGTGTAATAATTTGTGAATCAACTACACGATTTCTATGCTGAGGTTATATTTGCAAAATCTTTTGGGTAGTTTATTCCATTTTAAAAGTTTCATATGCTTATTTGAATTATCTGCTTAATAAAGGATGCATTTAATGATGACAATTGTTTTTTTTCTCCTAAGCACATTTCATGTTAAGGAATTCTCACATTACATTAAGAAACATTTTGTTCGCCCACTCTCAAAATTCAGTGTTGGAAGAGAATAATAATGTTCAGCTTTGACCAAGAATTTCTGGAAACCTCTGTTTCCCTAGTAGAAAGTGTCATGGCCTTTGTTGTCCACATAATTCCATTTTACAGAAGATCTTGCGTGTGAAACATCATGTGCTAGGCTTCCTAGAGCACAATTTTTCTGCCTTGGAAGAGTAAGACTAGGGTTAGTCATCTCTTGCTGGTTTTGAACCTGTAGTTCAAGGGAGTCTAGGTTTTCAAACTTAGCTTGTAGCACTAGAACAGCTTCTCCAGTTTTTGGAGTGCCAGCTTAATGAATCATTCCCCACAAAATAGCTGCTTCTGACATTCCAGCCAAAGCCCTGCTGCTTTTGCAGGAGCCTATATGCTTTTATCTTGCACATTGGTCTGAGCTGTAAAAATGTTCCAGTTTATCACATACTGTTCTGTACTGTCACTTAGAAATATGCTTGTGCTTGCTGAGTGAATATTGATAAGATACCTTGAGACTGTGATAAAAATGGGGCAAATAGAAGATATCTTTCAAATTTGATAAATAAAGTCTTTAAAATAGTGATAAAAGACTTCTGAGAGTCCATTATTGAGAATAAATTCTCAGAGGTGTACATGAAGTTGGGGGCCTATTGTTTGGTCATGCTCTTTCAAAGGTTTAGGGCTTTTACTCTGTGTTCTAAGAAAAAGCTCTTTGAAGGTCATGTTAGAATTCAAAGCTGTACTTATTGTCTGTTTTTCCATGCTATCTACATTACTGTTGCATATCGCATTTGGGAGCCCAATAGCTCCTGAAGGTAATATTTTCTAATTCCACTTATCCTACCCTCTGGTGTAGCATTTGTCAGTGCAGGTTTGTGTCTGCAGGTGTTGATAAGGTAGAAAAAGCTACCTGACTATTATATTGCTTATTTTTTCCTAGGTAGTTTGAAATGATTGTCACTGCTGGACTATAGTCATGTGCTAATAGATAGTCTGCCCTCCTTCTGCTATACCACCCTCAGTACTTTAAAGCCGAGGTAGCTGTGCAGATTACCTGGCTGTGAAAAATCTTACAGTAACAGAGAGTGCGAAGGAGGGAAGAGACTGGGAAGGACAGAGGTGGGGAGGATCTGCTTTTTTTTCACTGCTGGTGTTGTTCTTGTACTGAAGGCTGTGGCTCATTGTTCAGGTATCTTAGTGGGCAATTAATCTCTTGCTGTTAGAGAGCAGCACTGAACATAACCACTAAACTCCTGATGGTAATGGAGGTCATAGAAAAAAAGGGAGCACTAAAACTGAGCCATAAACCCCTCTGCAGTCGATTTTACTCAGTGAAATATTGGATTCCACACCTGTGATCCTCAACAAGAGAAACCTGTGGGTCTCCCAGCCCCGAGATGTACCCTGAGAGCAGCACGACTGGGCTTGATGAGGGGGTCACCCCGTAGGACCAGATGTAAGGGGTGCCTGTCCTCACGCCTCTGCAAGACTTCAGCCTGAAAATTAATCTTGTTCCATTAATATATGTCTTTGCCTGTGAGAAAAAAAAAAAACCAAAACAAAAGTGCCCCACTGACTGGAAACACCCACACTTTGATGGCTACATGACCTTAACCTGGTACTTCAATGAGAGGTTAAAAAAATTGCCTGTGTGCTTGAATCATGATAAAACAGGAGACATGCTCAGGAGCCTTTCTCAGCTGTACAGACAGCTCAGCTCTGCCGCCTCTGCCACAGCTCTCTGTGCCTTCCTCAGCAGAGCATCAGACCAGCTGTAGGCATAAATACAACTTGGCATGTTAGACCAGACCTGCTTTTCATCACCTCCTGTGTGACACAAAAATACCTCTTTTTGTTTCTGTAATAGAAACAAGCACCCTAAAACGTGTTTAGGTCTAATGGAGATAGTTACCCGAGTCTCTCAAATCCGCTTTTTCCCCAGGCTCAGTAATAACAGCACTGGGATCAAAACATAGGTAATAAGCTCCTTGGAGAAGGAGCATGTTCCTACATCACAGAAGAAAAGTTTGTGTAATTTCAGCATCTATTCCCCCCCTATTTTCGTGTTTTTTAGCTTTTCATCTTTCTACTGTCTTTACTTCGGGAGCTGATGCAAGATATTTTTATGCATTTGCCCTGTAATACCATGATGACCAGTGTAGCAGTGCACAGGTTGGTAATTAGCCTAGCCTGCATGGGCTGTCAGCATAGTCCCATATTTCAGTCAGCCCTGTGAATGTAAACAGGTTTCTTACTCTAAACTTTTCTAACAAAGATATCTAAAATATTATCGTTACATGCATGCAAAACCTGGGTTTGCAAGGCTAAGTAAATGGATGACATTTTTAGCAGCTAATTTATGTATGTTGGGCTAATCTTTTCTGCCTCAGTTACCATAAGAGGACAAAGATAGATTCATCATAATTCTGGTTTCACCAGGACCCTATGAAGATTCGTTAGATAATGTGTGAAAGTAATAGAGAACTCTTTTCTGTGACTGTCTCACTCTAGCTTTGGAGGATGAACCAAACCTTACCAATCTTATTCTCAAATCCTCCTTACAGTTTGGGAACTATTATTCTCATTCACGTGCCTAAATTTCAATTAAATCAAGATTTAATCACACTTCATTGGCTCAGTGCCTAAGCAGAGGCATCCAGTATGTTATCAGACAGTGCTATAGATGCGGCACCTGTGAGAGATCTGATAACCTCTTGGAGCAGCATCTGAGAGTGGGCAAAGGTGCTAGACAGATCTGTGAGAGCAGTTTGACTGAAATACCAAGGGAAAATTCAAACTACTGTCTACCATTCTGCATAAAGCCTGAAAGTGGCTGGCCTACTAAAGCTACACACTTTGGAGCCAGAAAAGTTTCCTCAGGCACCATGGCAGAGGCTTCTGCACCTGGTCAGAAGCCCTGGCAGGAGAGGTGAGGCACTGTGCCTAAGCAACCATGCAGTGTGATAAGAATGACCTTAAAAACCAGTCATGCTGGGCTTGTATTGCACTCTTTTGAATAATTATGTAGTTTCTCAGAATGATGTCAGTGGTTTACTCTCCTGAGCATGAGGACAGTTTGTTTCCGCAATGTCTATGAGGCAAAATAAAATTGAGCCGTGAGCCGTGACGCTCTTGGCACACAGAAGAAGAGAAGCTGACACCTTGCCTTCGTGCAGCGTGAAAAACACCTAAGCAAAATACAAGCACAGTGTTTTTAATCTCTTAAGGGTATAGATATTGCTGGGAACCCTTCCTGGCTTTAGGTTTCCTACTCGACACCCTCCTACAGCCAGGACAAGTCTCCTTGGTTGCTTGTGGGGACAGATGGTTCTTTGAATATCTATCTGATTTCTGGAGAAGTCACAGGAGAAAATTAGGCTTATTCTAACTTGTGGAATTTATCTCACCATTTTTATATTCCTTGTGAAACAGGACCATTTCACTACCCTACCTGTCGTGGGGTTCAGTGCTTGGAGAGGGAGTTATGCATATGGCCTTAATTCTCTCAAGGTTATATCAGAAGTACATGGCAGGAGCTGAAGCTACATCTGGCGAGCTTGAGTCCTGGCCTATGGATCCAGCAACCCACAGATTTGCTGTTTAACTTTGGCCATGAATACAACATTCTGGTTTTTCTCAGCAAGGATGCTTTTTTATGATGGCAGCTGAAATTATAATTATTAGTTCTGAACTGAACTGAACTGGGCAGGGGAGAAGGAAATTCTGGGGTTTTTTATTACCCACAATATTTATTGTCCATGATTTCTTCTCAGGTATTCATGGTGACCATTTTTTAAATTTTGCTTTTTAAAATGCCCTCTTTGCTTGTACCATTTACATTTTATATTTTTAAATTTTGTTTTGGTAGCTTATTAGGTTTTTGATTTATGGTAAAGATTTTTAGAGTCCTGTTACTTCATTAGCATCTCCAACATTTACACTCCTTGGAATAAGCACAGATATAAATAGAAGGCGTGTTCATTTAAGCAAGACCTGGAAAAGTTTTCATATTAAGCATTACAATAATGAACAGCTGATTAAATTATTGATCTTTCAGGATAAATGATACCTTAAATAGTTGTGGAACTAGGTATTTAAAGCTGATGGAGACACTGTTTTTTCATTAGTGTAAGATCTGACCCATGAATATAATATGCCCTATCTGCTGAAATAACAGCCATGTACATATTACCTGTCTCCCCAACATTTTGTTTTCAGAAATATGGAAATTATCATTACTTTATGGCTATTCTAAAACCAGAATAATAATTTTCTTCTACCTGGTATGGCCATTATTCATGCATGCTTCTTATTTTAGCAAAAGCTGTATTTCATAAGGTTGAAGGTCCATTTATTCCAAACATTCTTGGCAATATGTAGAAACCTCAATGTGTGTTGTTTACATTTCTGACAGAAAATTATGCATTACGTGGTTTTTTTTAATGCATTGAACATATGTAGTACCTACTCTATAACAAAATGTACAAAATTAATAGCGTATAGTTATTTCTTTGAATTCAGAACTGATGCGTGGGCAAAACATATGCACTTAATCTATCAATATAAGCCATTAAGATTAACCTGTCCTGTACTCGATTCACAGTGTAAAGAGGTTTTCTGCAGTGGTAAGGCAGGTGAATTATCATATGGTACTACTCTGGCTCCCAGAAAATGTAGTAGTGACTCAAATAATAGCAGCTTCTCTGCCTATACATCATGACTTTTCATTTTATTTTTACTGAAAATCTGTGTAAATCTATACTTTTTTCCCCCCTGCATGAATTTGGGCTGATGGAGTAAAGCACTATTGCCATGGCAATAATAGCATTAAGGGAGTGAAAATTTTGCCTTGCTACTTTAGGCCAGTCGCACTAATGAGAGTATTTCTTCACCCATTCAAACTATCTGGGTTTGAGCCTTTCTAAAATGAGTTTAAAATTATTTTAGATACAATAAAATGGTATACTTCTTCAATAAAGAACTCTAGTTGGAGTAAGTTCCTATCACTGGCTTAAGCCATTATTTTTTTTGTTGCGATTACCATGTTTGATAAACTGAGTGTCTCATGATATGTTTCCCTTCTGCACCCTCAAAATCTGCTTCTGCTTTGAAATATTCCTTCACCTTCTGAAGCTTGCTTAGAAAAAGTTTAACTTGCACTAGGAGTTGGACTATAAAAGCAAATTGAAGCATTGATTTCCCCATTTCATCACCTCTAGAGAACAATTCATAAAGCACGGAAGTCCTAACTAGTCAATCAATAGTTGCTACTTAAATCAGAGACACTGCAGATAGCCTGTTGTTATTAAAAGTGTTCTTCAGAAGATGATAATAAATGAAAAGAGAGGAACCAATTCAACCTCTGAGTGGAGTTCAAGATTGACACATCAAAGGAAGGGAAGGTGCACATGCAATTCATCCTTTATGTTCCAGACACAAATGGGAGAAACACATTTCCCTGAAAACTTTCCAACTCTTAAGAACAGGGATAACATGAAACACCAAAAATCCTGTGAAAATTTTGTGAAAAATCCTGACAACAGAATGACATGGAAGTCTCTGTTTGAACCCCTGACTTCCCAAACCCAATCCAGAGGCCTGGGTCCTGCATTGCAGCCTGCTCTTGCATCAGACACCCTGATGTTCCTGCAGCAGAGGAGAGGTGAAAGTCTCAAGACCTAAGAGACCTATCTGAACAGACAGTCTGAGCTGGGAGCCTCCAGGCAACCTCAGAGCCAGGCAGTTCGAGTGTTTGATGCTCCTGCATGATTTCTGGAACATGCTGAGAAGATGGGGGAGTCAGGAGACAAGGTTTTCATTTCCCTCGAAAATTTTAAAGATTGTTATTTCATTCTGGATGAAATGTGGGGATTTGGCTTTAGCTAACAACAAAAAAAAATCATATGGAATAGGAATTTTAAGCTTTGAACATTTCAGCTATAAAAGATTTTGCAATACTCTCGTGAATGATGCAGCTGACAAACACATCCCTACATGTGATGGCAATGGAAGGAAACTAAAATTACAGCACAAGATGCAGTTCTGAGTATTCTCGTCCTGAAGCTGAACTTTAGAGCTGGAAATAATGCGTGCTTGAAATTAAGTTGATCAGGCTGTTTATCAGCTTTTGGGAATTTGTTATTTTCCTGCACCTATGATAAGGGCCTACCTCTTGATCTTAGTTGAGGACCTGACAGCAGAGTGGGTAAGATGTGATCTTGCTGCCTTTCAGCTGAGAGCACTCGAGTTGCTCGGGCACATGAGGTGGGACACGAGCAGTGGGGGCTGTGGTGGGCACTGTATGGGTGGAGATAGGAGCGACCACTGTGAAACAGGGTGCCCCGAGGCAGAGTGAAACAGTGGAGAAACCCTGCTTTGCAGCAAAATTTAACCATTGCATGCCTCAATTAGCCATTTAATCATCAAAGAAGCATATGGTGAACACATTCAAACTCATATGATAAAAAATCTTGCAGGTTCTGGGGACTGGAGGCACACACTCATTGAGGGTCAACACTTAAACCATGTCAGGGACACCCTTGAGGGACTCACAGTGGGATAGAGACAAGAGAAATTGTTTTGCATTCACAGCATGTCACTGTGAAATAAGATTGTGTACTCAGGGGGTTTCTCTTAGGCCCTGAGTACACTGTAAACCCACAGCCTTCCTTACACAGCAGTGGTGCAGCCATGTGCCAGGATGCCTGTGCCCTGACTGGGAACAGATCACTTTTCTATGCAGTCACACCTTAACCACAAAGGTAGACTTTTCTCATATTGTTCCATCAGAAAGAATGGAGAGGCAAAGAGCCTGTGTCTGTGCAAAAAGTCCATCATTTAAATTCACCACCCAGTAATGTTTGAACAAATAAAGCTGAGCTTGCTGCCTCTTTGTTCTTTAATAAAGGGGGAAAACCTCTGTTAACCCATGGACAGCAAACTGCAAAATGAGATTTGGTGTCTAAAGATATTTCTACAGTTATTATTAGATTTGGAGACCTCCAGCTATATCAGTACCCAGACATCAGTGGTAGGGTCAGTGCTGTTCTGCTCATCCTGCCTAAGAAAACATTCCTTTTAGCTAATAAAGTTTACTGAATCTGTGATTCTTCCTCTATTGTTCATTTTGGTGCTCTTCTGTTGCATTTAAGCCATATCAGATTTACAGCAAGCTGCCACTGAGATGATACCCAGTGACCTATTTGCATTGGCCATCTCTCACATGCTGATGTAATGGTGCATGACCTATCAGCAGAACACTCAAAAATGGAAGATTGATTGGGCTAAGTGTTAATTGTTCTATTAAAGGAGAGAAGAAATGCCGCACACCCTCCTTCTCTTAACCTCCAGTCTGACCTGATACTATCTGTCACAACTCAAAATATTCTTCCTACTTCCACACCTGTACAATTAACCCTAAATAATTACAGTCTCTAATGGACCCAACACGTCAGGTTAAAATCAGATTCTCCAAAGAGATTTGATGAAGTGGGTTGAGGTAATTCTGTTCCAGTGTGGCAAATGAAACATACATTACTATTAGAAGATATGAGATGATGCTGATCATTTATAAGGCCCCTCATTCTGAGAGAAGTGGAGATAATAGATCACCAGGAATAAGGACAATGTGGTAACACTTTTGATGTGAAAAACATATTTTAAAGCATGAGTGTGAGGCAGAAAAACTGCCTAGCTTAAAAACCTGATGTATTGTTACTAGACAGTCCTTTGAGAAAGATTTACCCAGAAAATGAGATAGTCTTAAAATATGCCCACATTTCCCCTGCAGTGGGTAGATAAACACCAGGTCTATGACTCTGCTCAGTAAAACATCAAAACCAATGTCAGAAACAGCAGCAATTTCATGAAGCACAATGAGCTGATAGTCAGCAATTTTTAATTCAGTTTCCTCAGTGTTGTTTGTTGTCATGCTAAGCCTTGTAAGACATGTATAGGATAATATACAACCCAACTGGTTAAAATCTGCAGTACTACTAGGAATAGCATAGTAGGTCCTGAGCTGGTAGCCATCTAAACTACAGATTCTTTCCAAAGTAAGCTAGGGATATCCAGAAATTGATGGTAGTTAGCCTGAGTCTAGTATTTATATCAAACAGGAGACTTGATCTACTGCAAAATAGAGCTGCTTGCCTGGCAGCCTTCTTTGGACTGGCTCGGTGACTTTGCTGACCAGCAGCAGTTCACAGGCGCTAAAGACAATGGAATGACACTGACAATGGTGCAAAGCTGCATGAAGGAACAGAATATACCAAAGGGGACTAAAAGGGAAACTGTAAGTGGTTGTTGGGAGAGCTGGCATCAAAAATGAACATATAGCTGGAGTTCATACTGTATGAATTTCATCTCCCCTGCGGTAACTTCCTCATAAGTAATTTAAGGCTTTCACAGAATATCTCCCAGAACTACAACATCACTTGCTAAAGGGCAGATGTAGGCAACTGTCAGCCACTCCTAACAGCAAAGAATAACTGGTGGATTCATTCAGCTCATAAATTACCTACTGGAATCTCATGCTTTTTAATAGATGTCAAAAATTCTCACAGATGCAGCCATATTGTTGACCACATAAAAGAAGCCTGGCATCTATGATCGTCAATGTGCATCAGCTTACTTTGAAATAATGTCAACACAAACTAAAATTCCTCTCTGAGAGCCTACACAGTGGAGTGTAATAGAGACACAAGTAACTATCTGAAGAGACCATTCATCTTAGCGTAGCATGTACTTTACCTTTAAATCAGTATCCAAACTTTTCACTGGAAAAGGATTTGGGAACGTGACTAATATTTCAGTTTGACGTATTTTTTGCATATTTTATTTGGGCAATTTTTATTTTCCCATATGTTGATGTATGAGAGAGCTAGTTTGTAGCAGTGCCTAGTTTGTGTCCTTTGTTAAAATTTAGTAGCTAAGGTCTAGGTCTTAAAAAACCTCCAGTGTAAGTGAAAGAGAGGGATACTTTAATGCACTGACTCCACTCAGGATGTGAAGGCATGTAACCGCTCAGAGAAGCAGTCAAGTCTTAGTCACTGCTGCAATAGCGTGACAAGGAAAAGAATTTTTCAGGAGAACAAAACTTTAAAGACAGCAAAAGAATTCAAGAATACGAATCGCACTGTCTGTCAGTGGCACAGATTCTCGAACACTCAATGACCCAGTTTGCAGAAGTATTTAGAAATCTAAAATTTAGATAAGCACCTCCTGCCATTTCAAAAAGCATCCATTCCACTGCCACTGAAATCTGCATCTTTAAGTGAAAAATTACCTTTGAAAACATGTCTGAAGTTGCTTTAGAAAGGATTACACTCTTGCCACTTAGGCGTTTGAAAACTTTACAGGATGATATATTACAAAAGCCAGGAAAGCAAACAAGCCTTCTAGTTCCTCCCAAATATTAAAGGAAAATAAAAAATTATCCCTAAGCTCTTTAAACTCACTGATTAAAAGCACACTGCATTCAGATCAAGTTTAAATGTGACTCTTTTTCAGGCCTACAGTGTCTCTTTAAGGTAAGTACTTTCAAATAGAACAACTGCCAATTTATGGAAATTTTAATACTTAACAACCTTGACAATGTCCTTTTGATTAGCCTGTGAAAATGAAGTTGCTTTTGATAGGAAAGTTCATTTACTTATTTAAAGTCTCTACGTATTATGCTGAACAGTCTGAATATCATCAGTCTGTCATTGGAAAAATTTGGTAACCTACGCAATTTTGCACCAAAATTCAACTATGAGAAACAAAGGCATAAGCTGTCTTCTTTCTTAGGCTGTTCTGAAAGATGCTTATAGCCAAGTAACATTTTTCTTTCATGCTGGATACAGAAAAATTTAAATAGAAAAAGAAATGTCATATTTAGTTTGAATCACACATGATGACCCTTTGTTAGAAGTGAAGAATTCAACTGGTTTAAGGATATGAAAGTAATTTTATTATTTCAGAATCATGTGTTCCATTAGTTCCCATAATTTTAGTCAAAATTACCTAGGTGGGAAAGTTTGCTGCTACAAAATACAATATGTAGTTAACTGTAATTTGGTCAAAATAAATGAATGACAATTATAGAGAGATGATATAAGAGTGGGACAAATTCTTAAGATCAGATCTCTTTAGCAAGTAAAGAGGTGGTTGGTAGATACAAAGAGATGATGTCTGATATTAAAATAAATTCAAGGACCATGTTCTGCTTTCACAGAGATATTTTTTTCCCCCACAATTACATTTAATGCCTAAAGTAGGATCTTTTTGTTGGCTTGCCTGCCCAGGAGCTACCTTAGGGAAATTCTGACCTTGTCAAGACCAGGGAAGTGAATGCTGAGCGAGTGAGAGAGAAGAGGATTCTTAGTCTGCCATTTTGGGTTTTGGCTTGCTGCTTCTTTACTGACTTCATTGATGAAATAGCTGCCTTGTTTCAATAAGTGGTAGCAGATTGCAGGCTGAGCTCAAGCCCTATTAAAAGAGCATAGTGGAATATTATGGCTGGGACTGACACAATATAGGTATTTCCTTCTGCTCTCAGTCCTCTGGCACTTCTCTCCCTACTACATTACTTTTTAAAACTCAAAATCAGAGCCTTGAGCAGAGTTTCAGCACCCTTAAAGAAAGGATACATTATTTCCTTGCAGTGTATAAAGAGCTTTGACAGGGCTACCACTCTCGGTATGTGTTAGGATGAAACTCTCATGCCCATTCCTGTTAACCCAGCATTTCCTTTTTTTTCTCCTTCCATTTTAGCAGGAGAGCTGATTCTATGTCCTGAGCTATTACCACAGTCTGTTTTGTTCTCACTTCCTCACTTTTCTATTCTATTCCCTCTTTCTTTGCTGACCTCTAAGCCATTTTCTGCCCCTGGTGTCCCCTCTCTGTCCCATGGCTGTGGGCATTGCTGGCATCACTGCCAGCTGTCCTGGGGGTCCAAGGGGCAACAGAGGGAGAGGAGGGAGGGATTTTTGACCTGGAGTTGCAGCTGTGCTTCTCTATTGGTACTTTACATCTCTTTCACTTACACAGTGAGCCCCCAGAGAAAGAAGGCAAGCCAGGAACTGAAATTGTGCTCTACAGGTTTGGTTTTGCCATTGCTGGCATATCGATGACTTGAAATGTGGCAAAATTTAATAAAGATACTAGTTAACAGCAACAGCAGCAAAAACACATGGACTCCAGCCCCTAATGGATGTGAAGCATCCTCATTAAGATCTTGTCTCATCTCCTGACCCGAGTCCAAAGCATGTTGGTAGAAAGAATGGGTGTTACAAGTATTAGAACTAATGTTATTGATAAGACTGACATGCGGATCCTTATCGGACACTCTTCATGCATCATCTGATTTTTAAGATTCATCTTGTTATCTTCAAATGTTTTTCTGCAATTTGGACTTAAAGAGCTGGTAACAAGTCAAATTTAGAAGTGTTTTGTACAGTGGTTATCATTTTATTGCTTATCCAATAGCAGCTTATGCTATGTTAAAATTGCAAATGCATAATTTAAAATGGAAGAAAGGATGTTTCTTAGGAAAAGTTTTAATGGAGGCACTAACATTATCAAGTCCTCAGGGTCTTTTTCCAAAAAATATGAATGAGGGAAAACAATGAATTGTATTAGAGGCCTGACTGAAATATTAAGTATAATTTCTGCTACCATGAAAACCATAAAATGAAACTATGTGCTTATGTGCCCAGAATATATAGCTTTTTTCTGAATAACATTTTCATGGGGAATAAAAGTAGCAACAGTCACAATGCAAATTTGGTCTTACATTTTTAAAAAGTGACTTAGGATTGCATCAATTTAAAATGGGAAAGGACAGAATAAAGCATATTTAGCTTTTTAATAAGGATGTGTTGTTTAATCTGGATTAAAAAAAAAGCTAAAGGGAGAGTACAAAAATTTAAGTTCCCTATAAAACCAACCAGAATTTCGAAGTGAAACAAATAATTAAAAATAAAGATGAAAATAATGGTCCACATGTAAAGCCCTAGTGCAGAGAGTTAACTGTGCATTCAGCTGAGCACGTTTATCCTGCTCTGCTGAGACAGACTGGTAGGGTAGAAGATTTTCAGCATTTGTTCATTTAAAGATAAGGATAACTCTGTGCACAGAGCACTGCACGCAGAATGCAAAGAGACTCCCTTCAAAGTCTGCTCAAGTCAGTAAACAGACTTTTTCAGCTTTATAAGAATTCTTGCCCATCCTCTTGTAATTCCACAGGCAAACTCTGCCAAGGCAGCTACTTCTAATTTCTGTTAAATGAATGATGTCTTATTCAACTCAGACTGATAAATAATTCTTTCAGTTATGGGTCTGAGCTTGCTATCTCACAGACTCTGATGCATTTGGTTCAAGAATCAACATTATGACTCATCTGAATTACGTTACAGCAAAAAAACTTATTTGGTTGATACAATTTTTTGCTATCAAAATGAAGCACAAAGTAGCTCTCCCCCTGATTTTTCTCTCTCCCTCTGTCATTCATTTTCTTGTGTCCATTTTTAATACAGAAGCTGACTTTCTGAGAAGTATATGTTTTTCTAGAGCTCAAAAGTGACACGACCTGACTCGTCTTTCATTATTTCCTTTATAGATTTTTTTAGTCAAATATTGTTTCAAAATTTGTGCTCGCAAAATAAATATATAAATATCAATACTTACCATTAAGGCAATCCTTTCAGTTTTGGAGGAAATCACATTTAGGATCTGAGAAAACAAAGTGGAATATATTCTTTTTTGCCTGTACATTTGGAAGCTTGAAAGTCCCATTATCCTAAGAACTAAATTGGCTTACTCTAATGCATACAGATGGCAATGCCTTGTGCTAGGTACAGATGCCTTTTTTTTTTTTTTCTTTCTGTCCTCAAAAGAGAGAAGGAAAAGTCTAGTCCATCCACCTGTAAAAAACAGTGAGATTTTGTAACGTAAAGGTGAGTTTAAGGGCTTATTCTACATAGTCCCATATGCATACTTCGAGATATCTTTTTGTGAATTTAATAGTATTTTTGACAGAATTATTCCTCAAGTGACATTTCTTGGATGGAAAACAAATTTAAAATGTGATGACTGCTGAAATGGTAAAGAAGTAGCTGCTGAATCCTGTGGTCAACAAACATTATTGGAAAAGAAACATGGTGAAACTATTTTTTGAAGTGTATCTATTCTTAATTTAAAAAAAGGAATCACTATAATCTTCATTAGGCAATCTTTGAGAAGTCTAATGCATGAGAAGAGAAATTTTCATTTCAGTTCATTGACTATTCATGCAAATACATTTCTAACTTGGTTTTTTGTGCATGATAGTCAGTGATTTTTCTTAAATTGCTATTTTCTGCTCTCAAGGCAAACAGCATCATTTCCAGGCTCAACATTAACTGCAAAAAGTTCTTAGGAATGAAAAATTCAGGCTTTCAAGTCTGATACCTACCGCCTTTGTTTCCAGTGAAGATGTGTAGGCTACAGCTTGTACTCATAGGGAGGCTCAAGGAAAGCACAAGGTTCTCAGTATCTGTGAGCAACTGCTGACAAAACTGCACAGCCAAGTGAAATTCCTGGGATGTCTGTCTCAACTTTGACAATATAAAAATTCACTGTCCAGTTAGGTGAATGTGTGAGTGTGACTGAGGTGAAGGTGCGTGTTCTTAAAAAATGTGAATAATTGAGTAAGTAGATCACAAATTATGGTAAGATGTTGGTCACACTAAACATTGAACTATTCCAAATATAAGCTGGCTTTATAATGTGTATATATATAGCCTTGTTTACATGAAGCTTACACAACCCTTATACAAGAAGAGAATGACCTTATCCTGGTTTGATTCATGGAGGATAATCAGATGATTGTTTCTTCGTTAGAAAACTTTGGAGTCATTCGGTACATGTGATTCAGTGGAAGAAAAACATCTTAAAGAGATAGCAGAGACTTTGCAAAAAAACCCCCAAAACCAAAAGAAACTGAATCTTTGCATGTTAAATAAGGACAGACACCATTTTCTTCAAGCTCTGATGAGTGCTAAAATGAGTCCCATAAATTGTCTTGGTTGTGGCATCCGCAGATTTTCTGTCTGGTTAAAGTTTCGTCAAAATCCCATACTTAGAAAGAGGACTTCAGAGGACAAAATGTAAGAGGAACATTTTAATTGTCATTGGTCCTAGGGAAAACAGGAGTCTTGAAGATCATACTTCTTAGGATTTTAACTGGGAGACTTCTTTCCACAATCTGCTGTCAGTCAGATTTGAACACTCCTTTTTATATTTTCTTCTGCCTTCTTAAGTACATACTCATACTTCCTGCATGTCATGAATGAATAAACCAACCCACAAACAAAGGTTACCCTCTGCTCTTAAATCCTTCTGGTCCCTAGACATTTCTGACTGATGGAAATTGGATGTAGAGGCAAGGCAAACTACTCTGGCTAAATGCTTCTGAATAGGATGATGGTCTGCTTCTACATAAATCCTGTGTGCTGTCAGATCCCTGGAGCATTCTTTGTTCTGGCCTTGGAGAGACTTCTTGTCAGCCCACCAGACAGTAAGAAGAAAACTGCAGTTGATTCTGTCAGAACATCACACTAAATGAAGAAAGTGATGATGTACATGTACCTATACATTCAAACTTCTTTTTCAGAGTTACCCCTGGTTCTAGCTCAGTTAGAAAAGGCTGATGAACAAAAAAGAATTTGCCTTTTAATTATCCAAATATTCTTTTCAGACAACAGCTACCAGCGCAATTTCCTTGAACAACATATATTTTTTCTCTGCAGAGTGTTGCAAACAGGGAGAATATAGGACAGATGGGGAAGAGGAAAAGGTGGTAAAAGGAATAGAAATATTGTGCAATAATTCTTCTAAATCTTTCCTTTCTGATGTACTGTGTTGTAATCATATACAACTCATGCCACTTACAACTTGAAACTGCAAGCAGTAGAGATTAAACAATAAGCAGTTTCTGAGGAAGCAGAGTGGGGTTATAAAGCTTGTTGATGAGGCTGTTATTCAGGGTAGTAGAAATGACAGCCCACATGGATACAGTGTCATAGAAGGACCTTATGATACTGAATGATTAGACAATAAAATGGCACAAGAATTCAATATAATTAATATAAAGTGATGTACAAAAGAAAAAAATCTAACTTCACCTATAAAATGATGAGCTCTGAGGACTTTAGGAACGACATTGTGGGGTATCAGCTCAGTGTTCGTTAGCAGCAAAAATAAATCACGTGTTAAGAAATGCTAGGAAAAAAGATTTTTAAAACCCCAGAAAATGTTACTTTATTGTATAAATTCATTTATTATCTGCTCTTGGAGTAGTGTATACAACCTCAGCTCCCCCATTCAAGTTTAAACTAAGTATCCAATCCATGTAACACTTCGAATGGCCATAAAGCCACCTCAGATCGACTATGACAAGCGTATAAAATCATGAGAGACGCAGAAAAAGTGGGCATGGATCTCCTGCAGCACAAGCACTAGGTGAGGAGAGCAGCTGTACCTACAAGACTGTAGTTGAAAAGTTCACCATGAAAGAGGAGTAGGTCCCCACGGCATGTGTAAGCTATGGAATTTCTTGCCACAGGATATTGCAGATGATAAAAGTTTATGGAGTTCAAAAAGCAACTACAAAAATATATAGTGGAAGGGCTAGTAAGTTCAGAGACATCATCAGCCAAGGAACCTGTGTGCTCCAAATTGCTGGATTGTTCTTTGGGCAAGCGTCACTTTGTGCTTGCCTTGTTTTCACATTGCTAGATAAAAGATGCTGAGCTAGACAGACCACCAGTCCAGGCCAGCACAAGTGTTTTCACATTCTTTTATGACATAGGTGGGGTTGTCAAAGTGGAAAGGATGGAGCCCCAACTCTGTTGAAACAAAAAATCTCAACTCTGCTCAGCAGGGTTGTGAAACAAACACCATTCAAAGGCTCTTTTTACAAAAGGCATCATTCAAGTATATACATATTTGCAACTGAAGTGTACATAGGGTGGTAAATACAGTTTTACATACAGATTTTAAGTCTCCCAAGGCAAGTTGAAGTGATTAGTCACATTTTAGAGATGGAGAGGAAGTGTGCAAACACTGGCATAGAGGTACTTTGTGCCAGTGGCTTAAACACAGGAGAACGACTTACAACACCTTTGTTTCTATTTTTGGGAAAGCCAGGGCCATGATGTGAGACCTGGTCAGGTCAGGTCATTGGAAATATTTGCTGTTGAATCAGGGATATTGATTTGATTTCACTGAGAAGAAAGGCATTTGTGGGAGTATTTATCTGTAACTACAGTTTATTGCTTCTGTTTTGTCCATTAGGATGCTCTCTGCTTTATTTCTTGATGCTAATTTACTGCACCTCAGTGAATCTAAAGTATGAGGTTTTTTTCTGGCATTTTAGCAAGTAAAATGTGATTCTGAAAACTCAGAAAAATCATGACCTAACCTTTCCCAACATAATGATAATAATGATACCATTTAAAGGAAAAAATTGCTTTAAATTGGTTAGAAAACACTTATGTTAAAAGACACCTTACCAATACGAAGGAAGAAAATGCAGAGTACATTTTCATAGCTAATTTTGGTTAAATAGGTTAATGAATGTTTTCTGCATAGTAGCCAAGATTGCCATGTGGCTACAATCGCTGCTGGGAGCAAATGCTGCTTGTTTTTCCTTTTTGGATTCTATGCCTGGCTTTATATGGATCCTGTGCACGGCACCAACAAATTAAAAAAACTACTTGTCTGATGCCTGAGAAATAGAGCTCCTAATAGGGTGCCATGTGTCTGGCCTACTCAGGAGGTGCATTTGCATTCCCTTCACAGATTTTTACATGCAATTTTCTGTGTTTGAGCACAGAGTTAGAGCACAACATCCACATAACCCATTCCAGCAGGTTTTGGGTTCTTAACAGAAAGGTCCAGGGTGAGAATAAAACGTAGTAGTACCCAGAGTACCAAGCTTTGCCTCAAGCTGGTTACTGCGCTGAAGTTAAGCTTGGACCAGAATAAGATATGCACAAATCAACCATGACTGTACAACCAGCATCTGTGCCAGACCCTCTGTTTTCAGCACTAAAGGATTGACTCCCTACTCTTAAACCTTTAGGCACGAGAATTACACTTTCCTTCATTCTTTGTAGATGCCTGTTTACAGTCCAAAGTCCTTCCAAAACCTTGAGTTTTGCTTAGAATAAGGTTATCAGAGAAATAACTTCTCAACTCTTTTCCTCCTCCTTGGAGCCCTGCAGGAACACTTCAGTCATGTTTTTCATGACTTTTCTCTCTAATTGTCAGTGATAATAACTTTTTTTTTTTAAGAAAAAATGAATCTGGTCTTTATAATCAACTGACAGTAGGAGCTGGGGTTTCCAAAAAGGCATCAGAGATGGTGAGATTCAAGATAAAAGTCTGCCTCAGGAGGTCTGCTTTCATCTTTTACTCTCTCCATCTTTTTCCTTGCTTACAGGTTGCAGCAGTGAAGCCCTGAATAAGCCTCAAATAGTAATAAAAAAAAGACTTGGAATCTCACCCATTGTGACTGCAAATAATACTGTTGGAGTGGCAGTAGCTTTTCTGTTCTTGTAGAGCTTTCAAATTTGAGCTGTCCTGCAACAGAAGCTACCCACAGTGTGAAGTAGACTTTGGTCTGAAACTACAGTGGCTGTAATTAAACTCAATTGAAACCATGTCTGTGAGACAGGGGGACAAATGTCTTTAGGAGCATCACTACAGCTGCATCACTTCTGAGTAGAAACCACATTAGCAAGGCGAAAATAAAACCCAATATACAGTACTGTGGGTGAGCTAGTGCTGTGTAATGCCCCAGATTGTACTGCAGGAAGAATTTATGGTAGAACTATGAAGCTATTGGGTTTTTTTGTAAGTATAAAAAGCAGTAAGGATGAATAGTAGCTTTAAATATATGTATTTCCTTTCTGTTAGTCCTTTACAGGTTATTTCACTATATTTTTATTGCTTATGTCTTGTTGCAGCCGGGAGTTTGGTAGCACAGAGGCTACAACCTTCTGAAAGCGTCTCTGGCTGAGAGCTGCACAGCAAGGCCACTGCACACACACACACACTCAGACACCCCGGAGAGTCTCCTCAGTAAGTCGATGGCACAGAGTCAGGATTTGTCTCCGGGAGGGATTTATTCCAGCCACGTGTGTAGTGCGAGTCCAAGGAGGTAGACGACCACGGAATGAACCGAGGATGAGCAAGAGGGTGAAAGAGGAAGTGTTCAGGTTTTTTATATGGGGTCAGTAGGGGTGGGCAGAAAGCATCAGGGACCAATAGTCTGAGGGCACGGGGGTGGTACACAGGTGGGGCTAAGGAAAGGGGAGCAGAACAAGGCACTCTTGTCCCTGCAGCCTGGGAGACCTTTTGGTCTCCCTAGCCCAGGGAGTGTGGCCAGGGCACATCCAGGGGCTGCTGCGGCTGCAGGCTCACAGGCTGCCACAATGTCTAGCCAGAAGAGAAAGCTGATTATGTGGTTTAATTTTTCCTTATCTCCTATCTTCACTGCTTGACCTTCCTGTTTGAGTGTATTGGGTATTTCCAACTGAGTTCTATTATGAAATCCAGATTGTGTTCTGGAAATATGTAGTTTCTGGTGAACTACAAGAGATATACAGGTGGGTTTCTGATAGCAACATGCTTGAATTCTTGCCAGCTCATCTTATGGGCTTCCAGAGGCTTTGAAGCAACTGCGTTGTGCAGAATCTGCCATTTTGGCAAACTCTGTCATGCTAGTGCCCTGGGGCTGGATTTCCTGCGAATCTGCAGACTCCCAGCCATACATGCATGAACCACAGGAGCTTTGGATCAGCTTTCCAGGTGAGATCTGAAGTCTGGGCTCATCTTCCTTTTCAGCTGAGATTCTTCGTGAAGCATGCAGTGGTTCCTAACATGAACTGGGGATCCCAAGATCCCCAGGAGCTCCACCTCTGCATCAGTGCTGCTCTCCCATGCTACCCTGATGGCTAACAACCAAGCTCAAAGCTGTTGTGTTGCCCATCAGACCTTTAGATGTTGTTACAACCAGTAGGAAAAGACAAACTGGGAATAACCAGGAGATTCTAGCAGACTGTGAAGGATTACTGTGATAAACTGGGGAAGGGCAAACCTTGCTGCTGTAGTTTCCTGCCTCTGCAGCAACACAGCCTGGAAACCCTGAGGACTTCAGCTCTGTTATTCACTCCTGCAACACTGTGTTTGGCAGCCTTGTAGGTTCCTCTCCGAGCCAGCCATCTCATGGCTTCAAACCTGTTGCTGTGGAAGAGCAGGCAGCAGTTTCCCGAACTCAGCTGTAAATTGCAGCACTCCTATAACTTCCTGCAGTCAAAAGAGCCATGCCAGGTACCTCACAGCTTTTGCTTCTTCCAAATGTTGTTGTGGGTGTCTCAGATGGTACTGGGCACATATGGTTGTGCTGCAGAATTTCCCATCATTTTCTTTCAATGGAATGTTTTAATTCTTTCAAGCAGAATCTTATTACAATTAATTTTCAACAGCAATTTCTACTTAACATTTCATTCTGAAATGGAAGGCTGTATTACTTGGAATTTCAGAATGCTTTGTAAAATAGAAACAGTTAATTTAGATCAGGTCAGCACTGGCATTTGAACAGAAGGAACCTGGAACTCTTCGGGCTCCTTCAACTCTCTGCTGATAGAATCTCCTTGGTTTCTCCCAGAAAAACCCTTAGAATACTGATGCTCACATACACTGTTTCATACTCATTTAATCTAGTTCCTTGGCTAAGACAATTCACAAATTATTGTAGTATTGCCATTACTAGTCAGAAATACTATATCTAATTATGCTAACACTATAGAATTGGCTTCACTGATGAGATCAGAATCTATACATTTGAATTCTTTTCCTTCAGATACCATCCCAAGCTGTCCCTTCAGGATGAAAACTCTCACCAGCCCAGTCTTCTCTTAGTTGTCCGCTTGCCAATCACTTCCACTCTACTGTTGCTCACTCCTGTTGTTCTATGTTGTACATTTATAAAGTGCACATAAGGTCTCCAGATGTGTAAATATTTGGTTTGTTTAAATGCAAGTCATAAGTACTGCTTTTTTCCTTCTATTTGTTTGTATCATATTTTTTGCTTCCAGGAGTAATTAGACTCCAAGTTTTTCAGGAAAGGGAACACATTTTCTGGCTTGGCGCAGCAAACCCCAGTCTTGACCAAGACCAGGAGGCATTGCTATAACATAAATAAATAACAGCTCTAAAAATCTTTTCATCACCTTAATGGCTATGTGATCTCTGTGCATTTTTCTGATCACTGTAAGTAGTTGTAGAAAGCATTGTGATAACGTCAATAGAAGCATGGTATGGTAATGTAAAATTAATGAGCTAGATGGTAATCTTTTTAAGCAAATCGTGTTCTGTAATACAGCACACCCTCTCAATTAGTCTGTTCTCAGGAGCCAAGGAATCAGTGTATTGTGTGTCAAGTGCACAGTAAAATTGACTGTGTTACTCAGGAAGATCAGCGCAGCTGATAGCCAAAGGGGATAACCTCATACGGAACATAACCTTACAGTGGAGAGCGTTACGGAGGGGATTCATGGCACTTTCATGTTTCTAATGTCCCACAAGTATTTGTTAGTAAAGAGAAGGAGACTTCGGTGACTTTTGTCACGAAAACCAAATTGAGGAAGCTGGGCTGTAGTCTTCTGAAAGCCTTTGCTCTCTCAGAGCACCGATCAAGTCATTAATGAAAGGTATGAGTAGTGAGGGGGGTGAAGATCTGTTTCTTACTTTCCACAGCTATTACCTCATGAATTGTTAAATCTAAGATTCAGACTTTTTTACCTGGTGCAATTGATATCTGAATCACTCCATAGTAAACACTATGAAGCATGATATCGATGAGAAAAGGTATGTGATGTGCAGTCATGGCAACTGAGCTCCCAGTCTGGAGGGAAAGGTTCCCTGGTGGAGGGAAGCCTGGGGGTTGTACGATGCTGACAAGGAATAAGATTATGCTGCTTTATCTGATACTTGCTGAACACCAAGTAGAGTTTCCTTCAGTTCTACCTCTGCTGCCTTTTTCACCTGTGCATGGTATGCTCTGGGCAACACACGGGTATCATCAACACAGAGGAGCTGCAAGCTGATGGAGAAAACTCACTGCAGTAGCAGTGACACAGAGAATATATTTGATCCTATAGTTCACTCAAACTTCCTGTTTCTTTAATGAGCTCCATGGGAATTTGATTAAAGATTTTCAGACTGGGTTCGTTATTTCTGGTGAAGGACTAGTGAAGAAATTCATTAACGGAAAAATTTCTGGAGGCTAGGACTTAAATTTGGTTTACATCATGAGAGAGATTAATTTCATCTCAAACTATAGTTCAGCGGACATTAATCTATATTACAGTTCTGCAGCCAGTGAAAGTAGAAACTCATGTTTGAGATCAAAAACTGACAATATAGCCAGTCGTGAGTAAAAAAAAAAATAGCACAAAATTTTTTTGACTTTCAGGAAATTCTGACCAGATATTGATTTACTGAAAATTTTGACTTAATGTAATAACTCCAATTTAGAAGAAATGTAGATTGTCTTGTGTTTTATTTTATAAACCAACTTCAAATATGTCCTGATTTGTTTGAATGCTTTGGGGAAGACACCCTAGGTTACAGAAAGGAGAGACTGATGTGGACTGTAAAGGAAAATTAAGCTTATCTTCTATTTAAAACTACTGCATGTTAAAATCTCTATCTCTCATAGAAGAAGCATCTTCACAATGTCAAAATAGTAATCATGGTAGAATAATACTAAAGATATATCAGCTCCAATTTTTCATTCCGTGTCCCTAACCTCTCAAAAAAACTCCCCAAAAAACATGCTTTCTTTGTCACACAGACCAAAACATTATTTTATGTTTTTCCTTATGTTCTTTTATTGTATTTAGTTGCAATTTACTGCAACAGCATTACTTGAAGAGTATTGGTCGTTTGGCAGTGGGCTTCCATTCATTTCAAAAAGCAGGCATCACTTTCCATCTTAAGCAATTGTAGTCTACAGTGTTAATGGTATCTACATTAATGTAGTTCACTTTAGGAAAAAGCTACTGGACTCTATTTTATTTTATTTATTAACAATGTTATAGAATGCATTTTCATTCAGGTCTTCAGCAATGGCTAGACAAAAGAGCTATTTACTATATACAGAGACAATATCGACAACTTCAATTACAAATATCTCCCTTTGTTCAAATGACAAATAAAAATCCTGGAAAATTTCCTACCTCTTTGGGTTTTGTCTGAAAGTTAATTTATCAGTTGGCATACCACTGGGTCCAAACCTGCTTTTACTGAAGTAAGTGGGAATTTTGCCATTGGCTTGGATGGGAGCAGGTGCACGCCCCTAATGAGGTGTGTAATGGAAACGGTGTACACACAAAAAACCTGGACACAGTCAGCATGAGAAACACTGAATAGGAAGAAGGATTTCTCAGAATCCCAGAGCACATGAACAGTGTGTTGCAGTGACATTTAAACATTGACAAGAAAAGTGAAGAGATCAAATGAAAGAATAGAATAGACAAGAAGATATTGTCACACTGGAACAATTCGCCTCATGCTTGGAAAAGTTTATAAAAACCTTGAATAGAGAGGAAAAGGGCATCATGATAAATGGGAACACCTAAGCCACATTAGATCAGCTGATAACACAGTCATCTTTGCCAAAATCCCTGAAGACCTTGAAGCACTGATGAGAGAATTAATCATGAAAAGTAGGCTTGAGCAATTAGGATAGGAAGAGCTGAGTTGTCCCCAGTGAAACTTGACCCCAACCTTCAACCTGTATTGAAATCAAGTATGACCCAAACCTTTGCTGAAGGCAAAAAAAGGCAAAGAAAGTTTTTTTCACCTCGTTATTCCTCTTTTCATTCATTGTACTCAGTATAGGGTGCTGTGGATAATCTCAGACTGGTATCAACTAAAATAGCACTGGAACAGCAAGACACTATGACTTTATCAGCCAGTGTTGCATCCACAGTAATTAGCCGTGCTTCTTGGTGGCGAGGAAGGGCATCTTAATGAGGCTGAGTGCAGTGATAACTACTCCTGAGGAAGCTACTGTGTGAACCAAGAAAGACACTGGCTTTGTGCTGGGCTGCTCTGTGAGGATCAGGTCCTATGGTGTTAACGGTGTGTTCAGCACACAGCAGGACGTGTATCCTGGGCAATGTACATGCCAGGGTGCTGCAGGAGAGACTGTGCTTGGAGAAATTCCATGGTACCTCATGTTCAGGAGAAGGAGAGATAAAGAAGGAAGAGGAAGACCGTGGCCGCCTTCATGCTGCAACCTTAGTGCAAGTTGTGTGCTTTGGCCTTGGGTGAGATAAGTGATAAGACAGGCAAAAGACAGGGGAAAGGAAATAGAGGCTGGTTGATGCTCTGTTTCTCCTGCTGATTGGCACAATGTTTGTTTCCTGGTCGTGATGAAAGAACCTGGCTTGTCTTACCAGAAGGTGCTAATACTCATGTGATGAGTACAAGGAGTACTCACATCCTGAATCCCTGGCTGTCTGAAGCAAGAGTGGGTGTTTGCACTGCCAGAGCCGGGCTGTGCCTTGTGCGGAAAAACGGAGGCGTTCTGTGGTCTGGGCTTGGAAGGGTTTTTTTCAGACATTTGATGGTGGTTCTGGTTTATTTGTTGGTTTGTTGGTTTCATTTCTTTCACAAATGTTGCTCTGAGTCTGGACAGCATCCTCAAGGGGCATCTTTGCTGGACATAGCTGCTGTTTACTTATCCACATTGAGTGTTTTAGCTTGGCCACAAGCTGAAGCACACATAATGAGGAAAGGAACAGCAGTCATTATTTGTCTTCTGGATTGGCAGAGTTGCATGGCTGAAGGCAGATGAGGATCTCTTTTCCAGTCAGATATTCGAATGAGATCTGGGAGATGAATGTTATTTGTCTCTAGTTTTATTTTTAGTGATTTCACTTTTCTGGCTTGAGTATTTCATTCTGTTTTGTTGTCGAGATTTATTACCAGCACTGTTGTGAAATGCAGCCAGTTCCAGTCCTCCAACTCCTTCTTCTTAAACTTAATTTTTGTCAATGGAATAGTTTCCTGTAAAACATCTAATTGTTGGCTTATTGGCAAATTACATCCACGAGCTTTTTAAAAACTGACTAAGGCCAGCACCACTTAAGTGTCTGGTGCCAGGTCTCTTAGTTGCTGATGGAATAAATGAGAATTTCAGTTTTTCAGAGATGACTGTGGTTTTGGACAGTGAAAACTTAAGAACATTAAGTTCCTAGTTCCTTGCTACAGTATCAGTATTTGTGTTCCTATAGCTCCATTCTTTGACAATTTTAATACATTTGTTGACACAACTTTCCTTTTGGGTATGAAATGCTGTTATAATCACTATCAGTATTTTTCAATTGGGAATACAGAACCCCAAGAAGCTATAGTCATGTTTATATTAAAGAATACATCACATGCAGGAGAAAAAGTGACCTTTCCTGGAGGGGACAGTTATTTTTACAGGAGTGCTTTTTGTGATGCACTTTTCATTGGATCTGTCAAGCAATAGGCTAGAATGAAAGAGGGGAATTCCATGATGTATTTTTGCATCTTTACCAGAAGATTTTTTTCGTAAAAACCCGTGGAGGAAATCATAACTTTCCAGCCAAAATGGCTTGCACAGGCTGTGGTGTCTGGGATGGAGAATGAGTCAGATCTTATGTGAGAATCCCTGGAGGTGACCCCTATCCCCCATAGCCCTGCTGAACTGGGACTTCCCCCATTGCAGGCAAAAAATATCTGCAAAAGCAATTACTGAAAGCATTTTTTCTTGAAAGCAGTGCTTTCCACTAAGTAATGTTTGGGCCCGAAATACCAATAGGAACATTTTTGTCTTGCTCTTCACAAAGACAGCATCCTCAGGATCTCTGTATCTGGGTTTTTAGCAGCTGGTATGTGCTTCTTCTGTGCATCTTCTTTCAAAGTATGAAACACACCACACTGGTTAGGGATAGGCTGTGATGAAGACCTTAACTCCAAACACACAGAGCTGCTCTGTAAAGGACAAAAAGTCACGTGCCTTTAACTATACCTTAGGGGAGGTTCAGCTCCTCACCTATGCCTAAAATTTATTATTCAAACTTGTATTTAACCTGAACTTTGAATTATTCTCTACTCTAAAGTAAAGGAATGAAAAATCAACAAATAGGGGAAAACATGTGGGCTTTACTTTAGCTATGAGTTATTAAAAATATAAATTTTTGGGGAGGTAGATTCTTTGTTTATGTATAAAATGTCATCTAATTCTTTCATGAAAGCTACTTTAAAATTTTTATTTTCCTTTAGATTTAGTCTCTCCCCCTCCCAATATACAAATAAAAAGGTTAAGAAGTGGAGTTTGACTTCTGTGTTCCTGAATTTTCTTTAAAAGTCATGGAGTTGTCAGGATGATGAGTTATTGGTTGTCAATAAAGTAACTATTGATCATAATCTTCCAAAATTCATCTTTCATATGTGTGTAAAAACAGAATATGCTGTGAACTGCAGAACAGAATTAATTACTTTGTCCCCAAGGGAAGAACAGATAATTACCAAATAGCATTTCTATCAAAGCTGTAGCTAAGTCCTGAGCATTACGTGAAGCAAATTCCACACTCCTACAAAATGAATAAACTCGTTGGTACTTTCACACAAATTAAGCCTTGCAACATTTCGGTAAAAATCCCATTAGGAACGTCCTCATTTTTGTAATTAATTTGAATTTCTTTAAGGACAAAGGAAAAATAAGTGTTGGAAAGAGTAAGCATATATTCAGAAGTCTTGTGCTTTCCTGTGGATATTTTTAACACTGGGTTTATGTTGTTATTTTTTAAGGATTCTTTTATCACTTGTTGATCAATATAATTTTAAAGACTTTCATATTTCTGAGGTCTGTACTGGGATTGTTGAAATATAAATTTTGGAATGCAGTATTGTAGTGAAAGGATAATTTATGCTTTGCACTAATTCCCTCCTATCTATTGACATAAATTACAGCTTTGAGAGAAGGAGATGCCTGAAGCTCTCATTATTTTATGTACCAGCTTGAGCTCAAAGAGCAGAGGAGATTTTGCAGCTAACATTTCACAGGACATCCCAACTATTTTATTGGAACTTACACTACCCTACAGAATCCAGTGGAGATGACTTTGAACAAATGCTGCACCAGGAATAATTTCTGCAAAGCCAATTCTCTCTTTCAGAATGCAGAACTTTTTATTGGAAGAGGTTAATTATTTATTGGAAATAAACTACCCAGCAAATGTAACTTTTTTGCCTTGTTTGCAAGTTAAGGTCTGATTCTGGATCCCATTAATGTATTTGTTATTCAGAAGTCTTTTCCAATAAAATGAAATATCCTGCTGTGCAATCTGTCTGCTCTATGTGGTACAGGGCCAGTCACCTCCACAGTACATGGCGCAGTTACTGCCTAACTACAGCTCCCTGAACAGGGCTGTAAATGCATTTCCCAAGTCACCTACCTCAACGTGTCCAAATTAAGTGAAGTCAGACCTGTTGTCCAAAAGGAAACTTAACTCCCGACTTCAGAAGCAGGCCTTTCCTTCAAGTGCTTTAACGAACAGTGAAATCACTACACCTGAGGTGGTATTTCTTGGCAATTGAATGACCACCTCAGGGCTAGGTTATAAGGAGACTTCTTTTGTCTTGACTAATAGTAGTCTTCCTCAGCTACCCCTTCCCAGTGCCTCAGCCAGTGAGGCTTGGTGGTGAGCACACTGAAAATGCATCTAGAGGGGACGATAAGAGGACAAGAGAGCTGGCTGACTTATCTCCTGCTGCTACAAGAGGGATATGTTATTTCCCTGCATTGTCCCCTGTTCTCCCTGCTTCTGGCTTGTGTGCCTTGCACATCCTTCCCTTCTTCTTCCTCAGTTTGCAAACTTTGGCAGCCCTGGTCTTCACTGAGACTATTTAACTGACAAAGCCCCCACCAAACTGCTGGTTTTCTTTGGCTAACTCAATATTCTGCCTGATTACTGAGCTGTGTCAGTGCTTACAAGAATCTGCTGTGTGCCAGAGCTCCTGAATATGAAAGTTCTGTTAACATACTAGTCTGAATAGTGAACCTATTTTTTGTGCAATGGCTAGAGAGACTCTTCCACCACACACCTAGCGAAGAAGATCAGTGGGTAAAAGTTTGCCCATGTAAGAGGTACTTTCTGAGAAGAAAAGTACAGGATTTGGACTTTGATGATACTTGTGGGTGTCTTCCAACTCAGGATATTCGATGATTGTATGATTAAAAATAATATTCATGGGGAAAAGTGGCTGTACTCATAATGAGACTACAAGGAGGAAAGGCTTAATTCCTAATTAATTCCTTCTTACTTACCCAGAGGACTCAAAGCACCCTGCAAGGGTCCTCTAATCTCTGGGCAATGGGAATGCTGTCCTTTATAGGTGCAGAAAGTGGCCTGTGGTTATAAGGATGAGAGGGGACCAAGCACACCAGAGTGTGATGCTATTGAATTAACAGCTAAGGGAAACATATCTGGAAAGGAGAGGGTTATCCATGAGCACAATTAAAGGTGTAGTAATGTCACATTCTTGGGATGGTAAGGTATTATGGATGTGACAGGCTTCTAAGTAAGTACCACAGTTTTTTCAGTTCAATTGTTTGCTTTCCTTTAAAGGGAGAGAAGTGCAGCACTGAAGCTCTGGTCACTGAAATGCTCTGAAACATTAAACACTGATGGAGCTCCAGGAAGAAATGGATTTTATTTGTTATATAGTGCCTAGAACAAGGAAGTGCAGGAAAGTCTTTGGACTTTCACAAACGTCTTTACTGTAGCATTAGTTTGTACTATATCTGGGAACAATACTGGAGCTGGAGTCAAGGTCTTAGGATTTGGGAGGTTTCCCACAGAAGAATTATGAAACTGTCAGAAAAAAAACACAGACTGAGGAAAACACAGCATGGGAGAATGACTGGATCAGAAGTATATTTCCAGAATATCTACTGCAGGTCTGTGGGAACAAACTCTGCTTTTGCTCCAAAATGATTGTGAACTTTGAGGATGTGGCTTGTCCCATGCCAAACCCAAGCAAATACATTCTGCTGCAAGAAAAGCAGCTGCTGTCTTGGAGTACACTGTGAGCTCCTATCTGTTCTCAGACGACTGCAGAACATAGCCATGGGAGCAGTAACAGTGTCTCTGTGGTGTAAGCAGAGCTTTCCTGTATGTGACCTGGGAAGATGAACTCTCATGTTGGAAGGAGAAAGAGAATCTAGGAGATGAAGATTGGCCAAGTGTTTCAAGAATTTAGAGAAACTGGACGAACTGAACATCTCCTTGGCCCTGTGGACTTTACTTCTATCCTGGAATGGATTTTCTTTCTGTGCATGAAGCCTTGGTGCAGAGGCCTCCAGAGGAATGTGGAATGTCCAGCAGCTATTTCCGTTGCCTGGATCAGGAGAAGGGAGGTGCCGCTAAAATGAAAATGGTGGGGTCTGGAATGTGTTAGGGGAAGGAAATAAGCCAGCAAAGGCTATTTTCTCCCTTTCCTTATTGTCTTCTGGGTGCAAACCTGAGCAAACCTGAGAAACCTCTGCCTGCCCAACTGAACATAGGTGGTTCCTGGGAGAAGAAAGGGCAGACATTTCAGGAGTTTGCTGAAGCCAATTTTGATGGTCACTTCAGGAGTCAAATTGCCTCCAGAACACTTCTGCAGTGAGATTGCGTTGTGCAGCCACTCTAATGTGACAGAATATGAGAAAAGAGCTGACTGAGAAAAGAACTGACTAAAAAAGTATTCTTTTCCTATTGGCAGCTTGGCAGGTCTTTCTTCTGGGGTTAGTAATTGTTTAGCAGCAATAGGTGGTGGAGTAACATAACCTAGCTTAATGGTAGTTTGTCACAACAAAGTATCTTTTAAACATGCCCATCGTACTGGGATTTGAGAAGGGAAACATATAATCTAACAGACACAACCTCTGAAAGTTGCAGCAGTGGTCAGATGTTGCAGAGTTCTGTGTTAGAGTTCCCAGGCCACTGTTTGGTCCAAGTTCAACCAAGAGTCTGTGGGACAGTTCCTTTTGGCTGGGCTTTTTGGCAGTAAAGGACTTGTTTGTTCAGTAATGCAGCTACAGCTAGGAAGATTGGAAGCATCTTTAGGCAACAAAACACAATGTTTAGGAATTTTATGCATCCCAGATGGAATGGTGGATATTGAGCAATAGGATCTTGGTGGCCCCCCTCTGTTTTCTCTAGATATATTTGTATACGGAAGATTACAGTCAACTATCACGTGAGAGATCTTTGTAGCCAGGATCTGTAAGCTAGGAATGTGTGGATATAAGAGTCTTTAAGGGAATAAGGAAGGAAATACATCAATGTTGAAGGAGAGAACTGGGAATCAGTCAAATTTGCAAAAAGCTTGAAGACAAAACTAAAGGTATGTTCTCTGATATATTTGAAGGCTGTAATAGAAAGCATTATGAAGGAGATATCGAACACACAATTTTGTGAGACCCACTAGGCCAGAGAGACCAAGTCTCTGAGCTACAAAAATGGGGAAGAAAGTGGTGAACCTGGGCTTTAGCTGAATATGAACCCAACTACCTCATCTTAGAGCTCTGATCAGTACTGCTGTTCCACTGACAGGATCATTGTTCTGGCTGATCCAGAAAGACTGTGCTGATACACTACTGCGAACACTTTAGGACTAACACAGCAAGGTGTTTTAGGAGCAGACCAGTGGAGTTTCCTGAAACCTTTTTTGTGATACTACAGACTACACAGATTGACAGGGGAGATGGGGACTCCGATGAGTGACTGACAGACGTTCATCAGCTCTGTGGCAGGTGAAGGACACAAGTTCCCTTGGGGTAAAAAATTAACAGCAGCATTGCATGTTCAGGTTTACTGAGCCTTTCTGCACCGTTTTAATTATGCCTTCGGTAGCGGCATCTTACCTTGAGTTTCTGTTGCAATACACCAGCAATTGATGCAACTTAGAACCAATTTTGCGTTGCTTCTACTCACGAAGAGTGATGTTTTCATGGACTCAGAATGAGCCTTCATTTGCAGATTAGAGCAGAAATTATTATTATTATTACTATTATTATTGTTGTTGTTGTTGTTGTGTTAATATTGTTGTTGTTGTTGGCCAGTTTGCAAATGAGAAATATGTCCCTGCTATATAAAGTTTTGGCCGTACAGTGGAAAACATAAACAAATGCCATCAGCCTTAGGTGATCATTTCTACTGTATAAATAATATTATGATAAATTCACAGGATGTGTTATCTCTAATGAATAATTCAGCCAGTTGCAGCTATAATGAGGAATATAGTGGAAACTCAGTGACTGAACATGTATTTTTTGGTGTCTATTACAACACCTTAGGTAAAATTTTACCAATCAGGTTTTAGTCCTCAGGGCTTTCTTTCATGTCTTGGAATCTTCAGTATTTATTCATATGGGGAAGGCGGAAATGGAATTGGTTGACTTTTTTTTCCCAATGTACATTACTCTGCTTCATTTACTTTGACAGAGCAGTATTGTGAAGAATCATACACTTGAAACATTAAACATTTTGCTGGATGCCTGATCTCGCACTCCCTCTCTGTGCTGAGCTAATTCACTATGATATCCGTATGATTTTTGCACACAAAATAATTACAAGATCAGGGCCTAAATTTTTAACGATTTGTTACACCAATAACAGAAAAACCACACTGAGATAATTGACCTTGACTTCTCACACATGCATGCCTTCTTATCTTACCATGTAGAACATCCAAGATGGTTAAACTGTTCCCTTGCAATACCAACCAGAAGGACTGATACTTGAGTGGCTGCTAGAAGCAAAGTGATTGCAGCACCAAACGTGAATTGTGAGTCTGTTGATAACATGCAGCCCATGATAAGAAAGGCACGCTTGTCTTATTAATTATTTATATTTGGAATGTGCTTGTAATATTCTAACAGAGACAAGGTTTATAGGGAGAAATAACTGGGAATCAGTTGGGCTAATAAATGACATACCAAAATGAATTTTAATTAGATACGAAAACATTCCAAAGAAATCATTGTATAAGAGACGAAAATTAATAAACACACACCATCTCAACTAATCTTTTTCACAATGCTGGAGGAGACTTAAGCAACTGTTAGTATCCGTGTAGTAGGCTGATTTTTTTGCACAAAGGTAAATCTAACAATCCGTGTGTCTGAAGGTGGCCCTTTTTCAACCACGGCCTTCATGAATTTTAAGACAACTTAGAATCCTGATTTATGTTGGGACTGTCCAATTTTTCTGGAAAAAAAAAATAAAGTCCATGCTGAAAAATTAAGGATAACAAATAAGTGGAAGTTGTTTTTTTTGCCAGTACCGTGGAAAGGTTACAAAGTTCCCTCCTTTTCATAATGTCATTCCATAGCAATATAGGAAATCTGTGCTGGCTTCAGTGTCAATCACTGTTTAGAAATGTCACCAATAATTTGTACTCTGGAAGTGCTCAATGTGTGAACCCCTGGCTCTAATTGGATCCACTGATTTCAGCTGAATCTCGTCCTGTCAGCAGCTCAGCAGTAGGTAGGGTATTGAAGCTCTAATGAATCCAGTAATAACTTTAAATTGCCAACCTGGATTATTTAAAATTTTTATGATGTTGGAAATAGTTTTGCTTTCCTGAGGAAAAAAAATAATCTCCAATTAGTTCTTAAATAACTATGTTAAATTACTGACCAAGCAAGTGAGACATAGGCATTTTAGGTGTGCGTGTGTGTGTGTGTATCTGAGTTCCCTCAGTAAAGAAAATTAGAAAAAGAAAATTAGGAGACAATGATGTCCAGATAAGTTGGATAAGAAAAATATGAATTCATGCTTTGGTCTAGCAAGCATAGAACTAATTATGGAATTAAGCCTGTTTTTTGAGAAACAGGGGTGACAAATCCTATATTGTTTCAGTAGCTGCTTTGTTGAGATAGAGGCAGTGCTGCTTTTTCAACTTCTTAGTTTCTTACCCTTACTATCTAATGAAATGTGATGAGACGTGCAAATAGTGCTGTTTGTCTGCTGTCCATCTGTCTATCTACTCATGTCTTCACCCAGGAATTTTAGAATTTGTAATGAAAGTTTAGCAAATTTGACGAAAGATTAAATGTCTCAGAGATACAAAGTGCATTCAAATTTGGTGTTTACCAGTGTAGAAAGATCCTCTCCAGAAGAGACAGTTCAGTCCAGATCAGCCTGCTCCCAGCTGTGCTGTGGCACTGAGAGAGCCATCCTTCCTGTCTGGGCTCGTGGCCACAGAGGTGCTGACAATGAATGAGAATGAAACCCTGCACTATCCATTCCTCCATCTCCTGCCTACTTGCAAGGTCTGGTAAAGGCTCCTTAGTGATAAAAGGAAATATCTCAGGCTGTTGTAGTGGGCAATCCCCACTTTGTGAGGCAAGGGTGGAAAGACAGAGCAGCATTACTGGGAGCAGAGAGGATGAGGAAAGCTTCTGGAAGCACCAAGGATCTCAGTAGGTGCACGGACACGGAAAGCAGCTGCAGCTAATGCAGGAACATGGCATGGAAGTACTGGGAGATGCCACACGCTAGTGGTTTGGGCTTGCACTCGTGGGGAAGACTTAGGGACGTGAAGATTAAGAAGAAATGTACAGTTACTGGTGATAGTGGAGAACATAGGATACAAATCCAGTGGCAACAAGCCACTAGCTATGCAACACATGGAACAGTTGAGTTAGGTTGGCTTTTTTTAGATATTACTCGTTTCTTCCTTGAGATTTCTGGGCTGCAATGGCACTGCCTTAAGATATAATGCAGCAAGAGCCATCACTGAGATGCAGCATGAATACTTGCAAGAACACCTGAAAGGATGTTCTTGTGAATCTCTCTCTAGGCTAAAGCAAAAGGTGTTTTTCACAAATAAGACACATATTTTTATTATCCAACTACATAAGTGCATATTGTGTATCATAAAGCTGAACAAGGCTTACACAACCCATAATTACAATAGCATTATAGCTTCCTTGTCCTCAGAGCTGAACATGTATATCCAAAAAATATGTGCTCTGTCTGAAGACATGAACCTCATCTATTTCTGCCCCTGCTATTATGTAGTCATAGTAAAGCCAATGACCTAGAACTAAGAACAACTTTTAAGGCATTGAATTTAACCTTTGACAAATTATGGACCTTATTTTTTATTGCATATGGAGCAGTCATTTGAATGATCATGCTGACCTAAGTATTTGTCCACCCCGACCTTTCTTTGTGCTGCTAAAAACAATAGAAATAATTGTAAAGTAATAGCAAATCCTGAATTGTATTTATAATTTCAGTTTTTCCAGTCCAAAATTTTCAAGTGTAAAATATTTTCGTGACAAATTACGTCTTTTCTTGATGATTATCTCATTGTTAAGATTTGAGTTTCTGATATTCTTATGTGGCATTCTTTTCCTTTAGTCCAGCCCCAGCTATACCTTCACTTTCTACTGTCAGTATTTGTTCTCCCTCCTGAATTCTTGCAATATTTAAATGCCAGTACACTTAATTTTCCTATGGTCTCAAATAATTGGAATTTGGTCACCTCTGGACACATAGAAGAACTGCTTGATAGAATTAAAAAAAAATAAAGAGATAAGCAAGTCTTTCCTAGCACTGGAAAAGCAGAAGAAAGTTTTTGTATGTGCTTGAATGATTGAACTCTCCTGAACTTGTTCAATACATCTGTGATTGAGTTGTACTGCTAACAGCATGCTAAGACACTGAGAGTCTAGGATGGAATCTTTCAATTATTGTTTCATGCCAAATAAATGAATGTTGGCCAGATATTTCGTTTCACTATGTCATAAATTACCCAGACCTTAATGTGCCTCCATTCACTCTCTTAATTCCTTCAGCTTGCTTTGTCTCAGTTCCCTTTGATTTGCCCACATCCTCCTGATGCTGAAGC
The DNA here is from genome assembly GCA_013398015.1 of Oreocharis arfaki. Lineage (NCBI taxonomy): Eukaryota > Metazoa > Chordata > Aves > Passeriformes > Paramythiidae > Oreocharis > Oreocharis arfaki. Next base: position 825,176 of record VZRR01005769.1, read on the forward strand.
ATCCAAAAGAGAGGAGAGGAAAGCGATTGCAGAAGCAAGATAAACTTGGAATGTAGGAAGCTGCGGTTGAATTATTTTATGTGTAAGCTGAGTTGGAAACTGCAAGCACAGTACAGAAAGAATATATTCAGATTTTGCCTTGCAAGAAAAGGAAGAGACTCATATGAAAAATGACCACAAGAGGAAATGGGTAGCTGAAGAATGGGAGGACATAAGCCTGCCACCTGCCTCCTTTGAAATGAAGTAGCTGGTGTATGCATGTTTTGCTTGGATTCATTTCAGTCCAGCTTTCTAAACTTCTGCTTTCCTTAGTCTTGGCTTCTTTCATGGTGGGATTTCCCCAAAGATCTGTTATTATTTTGCTTCAGGTAAGTTAGTTTCTTTGTGCTGCTGCATCAGCCAGAGCTGCACTTCTGTGAGCAAACTTGCACAAATTATGAAGAGTCGAAAGGAGAAGGAGAAAAAAAAGTCTATTAGTAACACTTAGATTGTAAGTGTCTGATAACTGTTTTAATAACTGTACACTTGTCTTAAGGATCAGAGACTCCAAAGGCAAGTACATGGATTTGCAGCTTGTTTTCATTGCTTCGTTTATCTGTAGGTGGAAGAGAAAAAATAAACACAGATAACACCAAATGGAATGAGTGACTGCAAAGCTAAACTTCTAAGCTCCTCTGAGATATTTTATCCAGCTAGTAAACTCTTGCTAGAGATATGCAGTAAAGGCTAAAGAAGCAATATTATTTAATTAGATAATATTTGCAATGTAAATGTTGATAAATTAGTTAATGGGCTGGATTCCTTCCCTGCATAGGGCTGCTGAAACTGACAGTCCTTGGAGGAAAAGAGAAGTTGCAGCATAAGGTGCCTGCAGCTTCACTTGTGCCTTCACTGGAGACACCAAGGACAGCCAACATGACTGGCTGAGGGAAGAACAAAGAATACTCTTTTTGGGTGATATGCTCTGATGTCAGTCTTCCCACTGACTTATCTTAGGAGGAATTTCAAGGAAAAAGGGAAGAGAAATTGAGAGCAATCTTCCTCAAGGCATGCACCAGCTGTATTCACATAGCCTCTCACTAAGGGTCTGTCAGGATTTGGGAAGAGTGAAAAAAAATATAGTCAAGAATTGGATGCTGTGAATTTACAACAGGGTTCTTCAAATCAGAGGTGCCTGAACACAAAATGCTCTCCCAGCCATGGTCTTGGCTGGGAATCTTGTTAGACAGGGAACTTGCTAAAGGCAAGATCCCCTTACAGTTGTGGCAGAAAACCAAACCAAAACAGCAGCTAGGACTATATGAATGACGACTCCTGTATCAGTAGTCTGAATGGCTGTCAGTGTTTGGGGATCATAAAAATGTCAGAGCTGTTTTCTTCTACTGTGCTATAGCAAAAGTTCCACTTTAGTGCAAAATGTAGTTTTACAGGTACTTCACCAAACTGCAACTGTTAAAACAGAAAAGGTTGGCCAACATTGCAACAGAGAAATGTTTGGGAAATATTGACTGGAGCATTCATTACTAATTTTTCGAGGGACAGATTTTCATCATTCATGCTCTTCTTGCATATAAAATTTCCTGCCTGCAAATAATTACAAACACCTTTTTTCCTATAAGCAATCATGGTGTTTTAATTCAAGTTTTAGAAATTAAATAGTAATATTTACAGCTATAAAACGAAGGTCAAAGCCAGAAGGAATTTTACTAGACTTTTAGCTCTACATTGTTTTTACAAAAGGTCAAACTAGCACTTTTTCTTGTCCCACTTAAGTAGTCATGAAAATTCTCACTATTTTCATTTACCTGCTCTTTGGCAATGATTAATCCGAGTCTTTTCAATGTCCCTTACGCACACAGGAACAGCTACTGCTCTGTCTCCTCTATGGATACATCTTTCTTACGGAGGGATGATTGTCCACCACTTTTACATGCATCCCATGCCATCATGGCATCAGTTGTGCCTGGCAGCACAGAACACAAGCATGGTGGTAAGAGCTGTTTTGAATAGCTGATTGCTCAGTAGAGCTCTCCATAACTGGGGAAGCAGTAACAACCTTTTGCACTGAGTTCAGAGCCCCTGACAGAGGCACCTTTAGCAGGTGCATGAATGAGTTCACTATACCAAGCACAGAACCGTGTGCCTTTTCTCTGCTCATAACTCTTCGGTGATGGTGGCTGCATTTCTCCTACATGTTAGCCCTAAAGCTGAAAGTGTAGCTCTTCTGCCATTCAAACAATTGCAAAGCCCCAGGATTCTCCCTCAGGTTGGCTGGTCATGGGTGCAAGGCAGTGCCACAGGACTATCTGTTCTTGCCTTGCTGCTTTGGCCAGGGTGTTTCTCTGCCCTCCTGTCAGCTGGTTTTACCCACTGACAGTGAGCAGTCCTCTGCCTCTGCAGCATTCTCCTGCCATTTCACTCAAGTCCTGAAAAACCCCAAAGTGGCTGCTGAGTTTAATTTGAGTGTTCACAGGTAGCTGACAATTACCACTAACCTGCCTACCCCTGCCTGTACAAAGACAATGACAACTAGAATTCCTTCTGCTGGATGATGATGATTGCTAAGAAAAGCTGGCTAAAATGCGTATGAGCTGTTCCCTCACTCTTCCTCGCCAAGCTGGCTCTATAATCATTGGCTCTTTCCACTCAGACTGTAAAGCAGCACTTTGCTGAAGAGCAGAGGTTGAAAAATGCCAGTCACTTTCATAACCATACAGCAACAACATTCATTGGGTGGCTGAGAAAGGCTGTGATGTTACCACATGTCTGTAATTTTTCTGTTATAATGTAGACAACCTCAGGTACAATCGCAGCTTAAGCCAAAGGCAGGTTTGAGTGCTTCATCTGTCTTAGGTCTCATTGTGCAGTAGAAAAACATAGATGTATTTCTACCTGTAAAACAGTTTTGTGAGTCTCTGCAGAAAGGAAATGAGACTGATTTAAGAAAAGATTCTGGTGTTCTGGGGGTAGGAGGTGCAGTTACAAAAGTTTTCCTTTCTACTATGTGTTTACTTTTAAGTAATACAGTTTAGTAAATATGTGAGAAAAGCAATGCATAAAATGAGGCCTGAAACAAAAGGTCTCCTCCATCTCACTCTCCCCTAGACTTACTCCTGCTCCTCGCCTCTTGCTGATACAAGTGCATGTAAGGTGAGATCAACTCACTGAGTCAAGAGGCAATTTTAAAAAAAAATAGGTTTTGGGATAGATGCTTGTGCAGAATGATGCATGGGTTGAGCAGGAATACTTGGGAAAAGGAACAAGTGCTGGGACCATGCCCTGGCCTCTCATGCTGAGCAGGAGGAGCTGGTGATGGACATGAGAAGCAGGGACTGTGCTGAGAGTCACAGTGTTTTTCAATACACTTTCAGTTCCATGAACTTGTAGTCATCAATTAATTACCCTGTAACAGATGTTTTTCAGAAGAGGACATTTTTCCTCATGTTTATTCAAAGATAGAAATTCACACTACTTGTGACTCGGGAAAGAAAGAATACTTCTCTGTCCTTCAGCCTGAACCAGACACTTGAGGTTTTGGCAAAGTCAGTATTTAGATGGAAGCACAGAGGTATATATGTAGAGATTCTCACGCTGCTCTGTGCAGCATACGTGGTTTGAGAGGTTTCAGGGAAAAAAACGTTTCACAATTCTTTCTGGTTAAACATGACTAACAATGAGGTAATAGTGGCTCAGAAACATGTTGTAGTTAAGGTTGCACTCTAGAGACTGTGGTTAGCTTCCTAGGCTCTGCAATTGGGCCAAGAAAAGTAATTACAGCGATTAATAATAATGTTTGATTTGCCAGTCACATAGTCCATTCCTCAGAGCTCGTTGGTTTGGAGGAGGGGGAGGTAAACTGTAGGAAGGAAATTAGAGCAACAAGGTACAGTTCTTGCAGTGTATAACCAAACTCTGCTGGAGCCACCACACTCCGGCGTCAGCAATTTTCATACAGCTGAAAACTGTAAACTGCAGCCATGGGTTTGTGCTGTACAGCAGGAGTTAACTGTGTGTCTGTACAATCCTGGGATGGATGTGTGCAGTACAGCACGGGATAACTCACACACTGCACCCCATGGCTGAGGCGCTGCGCTGAGCAGAGGAGGCTGCTTTGTGTAACTGAACACCAGGCAGGCGATGCTGTGCTCTGGAGAAAGGCTGTGCTGCTTTGTAGGGCTGGACTCTATAGCCAGGATAACATTTTGTGTTTCTGAAGATGAACAGCTATGGGAACCTCACCTTTCTGATGGGGATTTACTGGGAATGCAGCAAACAGCAATGTATAACGGGAATTGAAAAGGGAGCCTTGTCTGTAGCACTAATCATAAAACCTTAATAACATCCCATTGTGTGCTTCCTGCCCCTGCCTTTCAGTGTGCCTGTGGGGAAGGTGCGGCACACAGGAGGAAGCAGGCAGGGGCTGCCGTGGCAGAGCCAGCAGGAAAAAGGCAAAAGCCAATCCCTTGGCAAAGTTTGGCTTCATGATTACTGGAGTCCTTGGTGTCACCACAATGAAGAGGGGTTGCCATGGAAACCATTGCAAAAGATTAAGCATATCAAGGAAACCTGATTGTGAGAGAATGGTTGGAAATAGAAGAATTAAATTAATGTAGAAATTATGTTTTTGTTTCATTTCACAAGTCATGGTAGAAACCTTTACATTAACAAACATCCAATTAAGAGAGAAGTTATAGTGAAATCTGCAAGCCCTATTTCAGAGAAGCATGATTGCTCTATAATTAAAGGAAAATAAATAGTGTTTTACTATCCAAAATGAAAATCCAGTGGTGCAGACTGTTATTCTTCATTTTCCCACTGTAGAATCTGCTGAAATTTCTTGACATTTTGAGGCAGGCAGGCCACAGTGACCCCCTGGGATACACTCACAGGTGCAGTGGCTTCAAGCCATGGAGTGGCCAAACGAATTTCAGATAGTTGGGAGAGGAAGGGAACACTTAACTCCTCATTCTCTTTTGTCACATGCTGGCCAGGCTCCTGGACCAGCTAAGCTGTGCTCTTTTGCGAGTTATGAGAACAGAATGGCAAAGGTCAGTGTTTTATTCTGTCTGTGCTGGGCACTGCCTATGCCAGTCCCTGGCACAAAGCAAAAGATGCTTCAAACTGTTTTGTAGTGTGAGAAAGTACTAGCACAGCTGGCTTAGGCAACTGGGAAGAAAGTAGGCACGGAGTTCATGACCACTCCTCCCACTCCTGGTAATGCCCCAGGGACAACCTGCCCCAGGGAGCTGGCATCTAGACCCTACAGAGGAAACTAAAGCCAAGTAACAAGTTACAGCTTTTATGCAGCACCAGCAAATAACTGAGTGTCATGGATGGACTGGAGAATCCAGCCCACTGACCCCTGCCCTTGCATCAGCACTTTGATATGTCACAGTCAGCAAGGGATTCATCTCTTAAAATGGTATTTCTGGCCTAGTATAAAATCAGTGACACTGGTTTCACCCTGCTGCTATGAGAATGTTTCCAGAAAAAGGGGAGATTATGTTTTGTTAGTGGAAACACTAAAATCTGTGTCAAGAAAAGGCAATGAAGTGTTTGGCAATAACAGAAGACACCCCTAGGATGACAGAGTAAGTGTGTGCAAAGGCTCTTTCTCGGTTTGGAATACCAAAGCATTGTGTTGGAATATGTTGGAGGGGCTGTGTCATTAAGGCTGTCTTTCTCAGCTCAGAGTCTCTGAAATATTGACACTGGAACATCTGAAGATCATGGCTCCTCTGTCTCCTCCCTGGCCTGAGCAGTATCCATGCAGCTGAATAGCTGGCCAAAGACAGGGAGCTCAGGTTTGGTTTAAAAGGCCTTCGTTCACTTTAAACACCTGTCCATGGACCAGTCACCATCCAGTCTTACATGAATAGAGTTCCAATTGCCCAGACAGTGCTACTTCAAAATGAAGATGTCAAGGGAGATAATGGAATTATTAATTGGTCCTCAATAAGGAGACACAGAGCTGCATAATTTTTTTACTGAACCTGTGTGATGACCAATGCCTTCCTCCTCTATTTGCTTAGGGCATTGCCTGAGGTAACAGAAACTCATGCCAGAGAAGACAAACACAGTCCTTCCTGATTAAGTTTTATTACTGAACCCCAAAACTTTCATTCAGACAGAGTGTCCTGCACTGCACTAACCCCTGGGTTTTCATGAGAAAAGGCCAAATTCACTTTCCCAAAGTGTTTATGGTATCAATACTGTACTAGAAGGTGGTGGGTGATTAAACTTCATGAGTGTGTCACTGAATTATGGAAGAATGTTGGATGTTCCACAGCAGGTCCAAAGGTTGTGTGTTGAAGATGGCTTTGACACTGCAGCTGGACCCTTTTCATTTACAACTGGCACATAAAAACTGTGACACTGGGCAATCTTTGTCTTGATTTTGCAAGATCCCAGACCTGACTACCCAGACCTGCTTTTCCTAAGATACCTCTGAGAGCCCTTTGGAAACTTGAGTTGGTGCATGTGATTGTTTTAGATGCTGTGAATAGACGTGCCCTGATACTGGGGTGATGAATGTAAAATAAAACCCCAGATAAAGAAAATTAGTACACCAGCAGACACAAACAGCTGTACCGGTTTCCTGTTTGCAGCTGGCTTCAAGTCAAGCTGCTGAGATAGCTCTCTAAAGTCCTGCATGGATGGAGTCCTGCTCTGCTGTGACTGCCTCAGTCTAAAAATTTTGCAGCGATATTATAAACCAGCTGAGATATGTGCTTGCATTTTATTGTTGGGGGCAGCCAGGCTGTGTGGAACGCTCATGGTCTTGTCTTCTGTGTTCAAGAAGACCAAACAAGATGTTTTCAGGATCTGGCATCCAATTCAGCTTTCCTCTCAGGCTTTCTCAGAAGGGGCTTGGCATTTAGTTTGTTGACTTGGTGGGTTTATATGCTAGCACTGATCAATAGCATGACATGTAGTGTTTGTCGCTACTGCACATGGATTCTGAGTCTTGTATGGATCAGGAAAAAAATAAAGCACAATGAAATGAATCCATAAAAGTGTGTTTTCTTTTTTGTATTCTAGCAGACCAGGGAAATACATGCAAAAAAAGAGAAAACACTTTCTGCTCTTATAATTACTTAAGCCTCTATCTCAATGTGAATCTCTGTTAAGAATATACAGTGCAGTAGTTTTTTCTTTCTTCTGCCTTTCCCACACTGTTGTGCTGTTCACTTTATTATTGCTGTCACAATCTGCTCTCTGTCCAATATGATTGCTATCCCCAAAGGTTTATTCTATGTAGCAAACATCCTGTAATGGTGATCTACTCTAATAACAGGAAATTTATTTTTAAACTGGATAATGCCTGCTCCATATTAAACTGTTTCTTAGAAAAAAAAAAAGTTTGACATGCAAATCTATTAATATTGCCCAAAGCCTGACCATTTTCCACAAAATTTTTGTATTTTCTGAAGTTGGGAGTGTTTATTAATTTGGGATAGCAACCAGGCATTTTTTCTTTCTTCTTCTGGTCAATAAATGCTAAATAATAAATATCAGGAAACAATCGAATCAGTCAAACATCAAAGGTCAATGCTCATCAGTCACAATCTTTTTAGAAGCAACTTTATTCTCCTCATTTCAGCCAGTAGCTGCAGAAAGAAGTTAACCCCCGGTGTGCATAGATCATGGTCTAAAATACCTTGTGACTCTCACCACACATTCCATAATGGGTTAATTTTTATCCAGCTGCATTCCTCTTCCCTTCTTCCCTACCTAGCCTCACCTTTGTGATACCACTTAAGGGTCAATGGCACTGTTATCCAATGAGTGGTAAGACATCACTGCTGGTTTTTCTGTCACTGGGTGATTTTCTTAGGAAGCAAGAAAACCCCTTCTGTCAGATACTTCTTCAAAGGGCCCAGTAAGTTTGCATTCACTATATCTACTGGAATATCTAATGAATAAGTGTAAGCCTTTTGGGTCTGCTAACACAAAGAACTAATACATCTTAGACCATATTTTAATACCCTTAAGCCTGATGGGTCACATTATCAAGTCTCTGCTCTATCAAAGTATTTTCAATTGCATCTTTTTTTTTTTTTACTGCCTTTAAGCATGGCTTGACAGTGTTTCTAGATCCGCTTCATATTCTGCATTGCCTGCCTCAAGGATATCATGTGCATCTCTATCTTAATGAAGTTGAGTTCTGTATCTACTACCAGGCTATTTTCTCCCTGATAAATCATCATGTGTGCTCCTGTCAATGCATCTAACATAATGCTCAGATAAGACCACCAGCTGATTTCTACTAGTCTGTCTCTCTTCCCCGTGCATCACAGCACTCTGCACTGCATAACTAGCCTCTAGTGCTTCCCTCACCACTGCTCTGATATCGATCACCTTTGTGCTTCATGGCTTTCCTTTTCAGATGTTGACTGGGGCCTCATGCCCTCAGACCAGTTTTCAGGAAAGGAAACTTGCTCTGTATGTTAGGCTATCTGAGAATTCAAACAGAAAATAAGACAAAATTTAGCAAAACTTCAGCATAGTTTTCCTTCCCAGCTTGGCTAAATCCTTCTTCAGATAATATGCACGCAAAGCTGTCACTGATTCTGACAGGAAGAATGTGCTTAGCGCTTTACATTGGTGCTTTCCCATGTTAACATCCGACTTGGACAATATTTAACAAAAAGCCTAACGAGTCGTGTCTTAATGCTTGAGCTGAGACATAGTGTAAAGCTATTAACTTCTGTATCTGTTGCCAAAATATCCTGGGAATGAGCACCCTGCTACCAGTTACAGTTGATAAAATGTGTATGCTGTCCACTGTCTGACAGGCCACTGCACTCCTACTAAAGAGTTTTGAGTCATTAAAACAGTTACAAGAGGTATGATTGGTTGCGCTTCCGAACTCTAGGTGTATAGTGACTTTATTTGACTCGAGCCTAATTAAACTTCTAAGAGGATGACAAATGTCCTTTCCAATTCTTGGATGTATTTGCTTTTGAAATGCCAGTTGCATTCATGGAGTCCCTGTTGGGGAGTGGGTATGGCTGGAACTGCTCTGCCTGCGTCATGATGAGCTGCGGCCTGTCCCCCCACGCTGTCGCAGTGATAACCAGAAACCAGTGCACAGAAACCTTCAGACTCCCATGGACATGAGGGATATTGCCAGGAAAACTTGTCTTTGTATTAGCTTGTGCCCCCATTTTTCTCTTTTCCTTCTTTCTGGCTAAGCAGGATTAAAAGTGTGCTAGAAAAAAGGGGGTGGGGGAGAAAATCTCAGTGTGTTCCCGGAACGCATGGCTAATTTCTTTATTGTGAAACACCTTCCTTTCTGCTTCTGTTTCACATTTCAATAATTGTATCACATGCAATAAAAATTATAGATAGAAGTGTATCAAAACATTTGGGGTTTTTATCCATATCAAGATATGCATTTTCCCATCTGAAAGGAGAACATCTGTATTCATGAGAACTCTGCAAAAGACAAAAAGTGAATAAAATGCAAAATTTCACAGACTTCCTTAGAGTTGGGAACTGTACAAGTCCTGCCATGTAGACTGCTGTAGCAACATCCTATTAATTTTTCTCAGAATTATTTTCCCTGTAAACAAACTCTCTGATATTTTGTTTGAAAAAAATTACACCATTTCAACTCACTTTTGCAATAAAAAAGAGACAGGCGAACTTCTAGAGAAAAGTTTTCTCTCCTGCTGGAATGACCAACATATTATTATACAGTCAAAGATTGCACCTGTTATAATCACTTGTTTACACCCTTTTAAAATAAAACAGTATTTTCCCCTCAGATCTAGTTCCAGCATTCAAAATCTTTACAAAGACAGCTGAGTGCTGGGGTCAGATGCAGTGGGGTGGAGCTTCCCACTTTCTGGCATGAAAGTGTTTCTGCATTTGTATACTAAGCAAGTCAGAGCTTGTAAAAAGTAATTTATGAACTTGAATAGGAATCTGTGCTTGAAGAGAAAACAGTTGGTGTGATTATGGACAGTAACGAGGAAGCAGGTGGGATACTCTTGAGTTTCCACTGATAATACGCAATGGATTAATAAAATAAAACTTGAAAGAGAACTTTCCTTCCTTGGCATTTGCACTGTCAGAACTATTTTGACCTTTAACTGATACATCCAGCACCTTTGCCTAGGTGCTATGCATAGGGTACATTTTGCTGACGCAGATGACGTAGTATTAAAAGCAACTATGCTCATAACTTTCTCTTGGCCCCTAGGTGGGTCAAGTAAAAAGGATTGAGGAAATAGACCACAGAGAGAACTATGGATTTCGAAGGAAAATAGTGTATTGTATGAAAGACAGCAATAAAGGCGTAAAGGTAATTAAGGCAACACTACCCGGTTAGGATGACAGAAGATTTTGTGTTGAAAGTGAGCTCTGGAAGTTGTCTGGTCCATCATCCCAATCAAAGCAGGGACTGAAGTTCACTTGCAAAGCAAAAATTTGAAGAAAAGGCATTTTTCTGCAGTAAGCTGCTTTCCTTTTCTGTTTTTCTGAGAAATAAGGTATACAAGGCGCATATAAACCCCACCAGTCAATATCCAGAATGCCACATTAAGCAGCCCTCTGTATCAGTTGCTTTCATGCCCAATTACTGCTTCCCAACCCAGCTCCTGCTCCTTGCAAAGGCTAACTGACTGATGCTGCTGAAGTCACATAAGTGCTGATAATACCAAGAATTTGGTCTGCACTTTATCAGCAGCCCTCAAATCTCATTACCAGGTGGATAGACATCATTATCTCTTTATCCCGTTGGGAATAACAGTGTGCAGAGAAGTTCCTTGCTGAAGGTCATACAGCAAGTCACTATAAGAGTCTGAAAGTGGAATTAAGGTCAGTTGTATCCTCATCACAGACACTCACATGTTGATAAAGCTGCTGGCATTGCACCCGTGCAGTTATCAGGACCATTAACTGGAACTCCTCGTAGTGAGGATGGGAGGGCTAGTGAATAAGAACTGTCAAATGTACCTGTCTAGAAAGATGTTCTCTGTGCTGAAAGATAAGAACCTAGTTCGTGTTCTTGTGATGCTTAAAATTCAGGCTTTTCTAGTGTTTCCTGTTGATGTCGCATTTTATTTTTTGCTGCATAGTGGGACGAGATGAAGTATTTCTTCTCCCTCAGAAAAAAACAAGAATAGAAGACACTTAAAACTGAAAGTGTTGCTAAAGTCAGTACATAAACCTAAACCCACATGTTGCATTTGTATTGGCTGTGGAAGACTCCTGAAGATAATGAGAGTGGCTACTGAAGCTTACCTCTGCTACGATAAAATGTGTTGCCTGCTGAGAGAATGTTTGTCTGGAGCAAAAAAATCAATGGATCTTGGCTGTTCCTTACTGTTATTTATTTTAGAACTGATCCAGTTTGAACAGAAGTGCATTTGATCTAGCAAAATCCGGTAATTTTTTACTACTATTTCCATTGGTGAGCTTTGTTTCATTTCTTTGTCATCCCTTTGTAGGTTCAGGCAGATCTTTCTGTTTATCTATGCAAATATTTCATTCATTGACTCTTTATTTTCTTTGTTTCTTTCCCAGGAGACATCTTTATTCATTACATATCTAAGTCCTTTTCTTTAAGCTCTCTAGCTATGAAATACAAGATATAATCCCTCAATTTATTCCAGTCTAGGAAAAAAAATCAACAGAAGAAAGGCTCAGGATATGTCATAAGATTTATTTCCACTTCAGTATTTTAGACAACAGATGATCCATTTACAAAGCAGTGATCAGTGTCCAAGACTGGACTGCCTGACAAATGGACGTACAAGGGAAATACACATTCTGAGTATGATTTCTGATTACCTATGACAGGTACCTGAGGGTGTCTGTCGCTTTTACAGTTTGAGAACCTTTGTATAGTTTTTTATGTAAAAAATAATGTCCTGCTGAATTGAACTGAACTGATAAACTTCAGGGATGAAACAAGGTCCTGATTGTTGCCAAGAAAAATGGTATGATGTTTGGTTATGTTATTAATCTTGAGAAAATGCTTTAGGGTAAAGAATTATTGTTTCAAGTTATGTGTGAGCACTTTCAAAAAAAGTAGAACAGCTGAGAGCAGTAGAATAGAGGCAACTTTAAAAAGAATAGAGGACTTTTTTTTTCTTAATTCAAGCCACTTAAAATTAATTTAAATGTCTGCTCCTAGTGTAGTGTCTGAGATAAGCTACAGATATTCACAGTTGCCAAAAAGGTGAAGGTGCAGTGAAAACACAACTGGCGGAATTAAGTTCAACCTATTATTCTTCAGCATATATATTGTTCACAGTATAATTCTATTACCAGGCACTATACTGAAATGCAGCAGGCAGAGCCAGTTGGAGCGTGGGGATCTCGAATAGATGCTCACAATAGCACATTCATTTTCAGCCACTATACAATATGCATATGTATACACTGTGATTTACAATTGACCTTAAAACTTACCGTCTACATGCCACAGTTCCTGTGAGTAGCACTCTCAGTTTTCCTGCCAGTTTGACAATAAAGCATCTCATCACAAGAGTTTCACAAATAAAGGATTTAGTCATCAGTATTTTGAGAATTTTTTCCTTTCTATTTCAGAATTTGCTCTATTCCAGGCTAATAATTACATGGAGCTTGTGACATTCCTCATCTAAGGGTAGAGCAATGCCTTAATAAATAGAAAAATTTCCTTTTTATGGTTTATAGAAATAGAGCCATTTGAGGGGACAAATGAGACTTCTTTGATTTCTGTTGTACACGATGAAGTGAGGCAGAAGAAGTCAACATAACTGTTTCACTGGCACGTCAGGTTCTGGTGAGGTGCGAAAGGGGACAAGGATAGAAAATTTGTTGCCGCAGGCTTTGGGGTGATAGCAGAGACGGTGCCTGAGACAGCCAGCACTGGATGTGAATGTCTGGGGAGTGGTAGCAGACTGATGGCTCTAATTCACCCAGGGCAGTTGTTCATGTGCATGGCCACAACACCATCCTCTGCAGAAAACCAGGCAACACGGATCTGAAGGAAAGGGCTAAAGGAAAGGGCTGCACCTCTGCCTCTGGCCTCCTGCATGTGTGACTAGAATAGAAGTAACATCATGATGGATTTCCTGCACTGATGCTCCTTCCTATCCTGTCCCAAAAATAATTTTGTTTCAACCCAACAATACTGCTGGGAGTAGTAAAGGAGATGAAAATGGCACCAAGCCATGCAGCCAAGACATTCCCTGACTACAGGGAGAGCTGGAGATGGATCAACTTTATCGTGCAACTATTGAGCACCATTGACCTTCTCTGCCTCTTTCCCTTGTCACTGAGCGCAAACAGGTATTGAGGAAACCTGGGACAATGGGTAGAAGGTACCTTTTACCCACTGAAATTTACACAATGTGGGCATTTCCTTTCACCCGTTTACAGAATGCGGGTATTTGCCTGTTTTGTGGGGATCTGATAATCTGGAAATGCTTCTGCTGATTTTATTATCCAAGGGACTGTTTTCTGCAGTCTTTCTTTCACATTTTGAATTTTTTAATCTGAGAAGTTCTGCTTTGCACGGAGAACTTTATAATGGCCAAGATAAATACTATTCCATTAAGTAAAACTATTCTGTGGAACTATGGAACCTACTCAGCTTACCAGGAGGTTCAGAAAGGGATAATTGGAATGGAAATTTAAATTAACTAAGACATTTGTAAACCGAGATCTAGCCAACATTTTTGGAAAATTAGAAATCAAGAAAATAAGTCCAGCTATCCAAATATTCTTACCCCAACTATTTAATTTGTTAAGCACACTTGCATTGTGTTTGTATTGTATAGTGTATTGTATTTTACAGAGGCTTGGAATATTGTCTCCTGGTAGAAGGGAAGTTGTTAAACAATTGTCCTTTTACATCTGTCAGCTCAAGGCTATTCATATTTATTCTAGTGGAAGCTGAACCTTTCAACTATTTCCTCACATTCATCTGTCTTATCCCTCCCACGTCAGAGAGTCCTCCAAAAAAGTCTGAGACTTTCGTGAATGACAGGTTACTGTGTGCAACTGTGAACTCCCCACATCACACCCGACGCAAGTAAATAGAGTAGATGTTCTCTGATTATAAGAAGCCTTGTCAGAAAAATGCTGTTACACATTTCTGTCATGCAAGATACTGTTAGGCACCAAAATGAGGATGTGTTACACATTTTCGATAGGCCTAGCTCATGCCTAATGTAGGACCCACTTGAACATTGTAGTTTTGAAAGTTTGATTCAGGCTGATAATAAATGACCTCATATTCCACTAATAAGAGATTGTGGGAAAGGGGGAGAGAACAGAGAAGACAAAACCTAATGAAGAGTGAAAATACAGAGACTGAAAAATGAAGGCAAGAACGTTCATCCATCCTTATTACTTACACAAAAGTTAAAACAGGATAAGAATAACTGTTGAAATGTAGACCAAAAAAAAATCGTTTCTGGCATCTCTCAGCTCTGCAGAAACATTCCTGATAATTTGTACTTCACACAGGAAATCATAGCCACATATGTCATTTTGAGAAATTCAGAGTTCTGAGATTTGAAAAGTTCCTCTATTTTTTCCAGCACAATACAACTACAGTGCTTTAAATTATAAGGGAGTAAATCAAGAATGAAAGACTTGACTTCAGTGAAATTTGACTGGATTTATGTTCTTGTAATTGAAAGTCTTTTTGGTGAAGAGCCATGAGATGTTACATACACTGGTTCCAAAATGCAAGAGGGCTGATGGGTTATCTCTACAACCCGAGTAATGAGACTACTCCTTGCATTTTTCAGGGAACAAGTAATTTGTATGAGTTTTTCTTTCATTTATTTCGAGTAACAATGAACAAACACTCTGAAAATGGCAGGAAGGAGAAACAGCAGCAGGGAGCTGGCAAAAAAACCACATTAAGTGGCTCTATTAATAAACTGATCAAGGCCAGAGCATAGGCACAGGCATTGGCTGGAGGCAGCGCTGCGCCTTGCCGCTGTTCTGCCAGGCACGGTGTGGGCAGGGTCCAGGTCCTGGCACGCAGCTGGCTGAAGGTTGCCCTGCTTCACGGGGGTTTAGCTGAGAGGGTTTAGCTCGCTCCTGCCACCTGGCACAAAGCTTGGAGAACCAGCCCCAGCTTGTTTTATATGGAAGTGGTTGGTGAAATTACCCAAGGTCATGGGAGGGAAATGAAGCACAGCCACTTTGGGAAGGGAGCAGTGGTTGACAAAAACTCTTTCTGCGTATCAGTAAGCACCTGGAAAACATCTGATGAGGAATGAAGAAGGTTAGGTTAGGCTAGGTCTCACTTTCATTAGTTGTTGGTTTGGGGGTTTGTTCTCCACGTTTTCAGGGGTGATCACAGTAGGCTAAGAGAAAACCCACCATCAGCGCAGTTTCCTTGGGGATGGGTTGGAAGGTTAAAACAGTCATTCTGTACCTCAGGGCAGAGAAACAGCACCTCAAAATCTCAGTCTTTACAAGAAGGAGGATGGCAGCTGAGGGATTTCTGTACTGATCAAGAGTAGGTAAAATGTAACTTTATGGGGCAGACACTACCCACAGACCCCTTACACACTCAGATCTGAGGAGTGGATGTATCTGTCTCACACACTGGGGTAGTGCTAACACTTGTATAGCCTTGGGAGAAAAACACAAAGGAAAGCCACAAATGCTGGCCCTGACTCCCTTCTTCACAATCTGCCCATACTGGTCCTGCTGTGACTCTCTGCCTTGCTCCTTTCTAGACCCCAGTCCTAAGTCTGCTGACTGCATCATCCCCTCCCCCTTCTGCTTCCATGGGGTTTCTTCAGTTTGTAAAGTCTTTGGGGCAGTGACTGCTCGTTTGTGTACAGCCCTAATGGACACTGTTCTTGGCTGGCCCCAAGGGACGATCACAGCAAATATGAATAACTACAATAGTGACAAACAACATCAACATTAGTAATTACAATAATTATTATTGTTATTATTATACAGTCACCAGAATGACTTTGTAATTATTTGCATAATTTGTATAAATAATTTGCATAAGTAGAATAAAAGACTGCTCCCATATCCAGAGATCCCAGCCACAGCGTTTTGTTCCCTGTATGTGCCAAGGATTCCCACTTGTCAGAGTGGGAGATTTTTTCCTTGCTTATTCTCAAAACCAATTGCTCTGATGACAGAAATCAGTGGGAGTTCCAATAACATGTGGCTTCATCCAATGGGGTGCTGAAGGTGCTTTGCTGCCCCTGTCTCCAATTAAGCTCTTTAGAGATGAGGGTACTCAGCGCTTTTCAGAACCTTCTCATGATGTGCAGGATTGAGCCCCTCAAGACAGCTGTCTTCGGGCTCTGACTATGCAAAGCGAGCAGAGGTTTTTTTTCCTTCTTCATTTTAATTGTCTATTTACAAAACAGATCCCAGCAGCTCAAGAGCATTTATGGCCTAATGGAGAAAGCCACAGTGGGTGGCTTTTTGGCTCTCAAAGAGGAGAGCCTCATCAGCGGCAGAGGGAGAAAAGTACACAAGGCAGGCAGGGCAAGGAGCGCAGGGGGAGCAAAGGCGACTTACAGAGGTGTTTGCAGAGTGCTCTTCCAAAGAGCCTGGCACTGCCTCCAAGCTGCCAGTCTTAGGAGGACAAACACTGTATTTCAATTTAGTGCACAGAATAGTCTGAGAGGCACCAAATGTCTGCGACAGTATGTGTTGTCATTTCAAGGGTGTGGTTTCTGGGGCTTCTTGCACAGTTTTTAGTTCACAAGCTCTTTCAGGATGTGCCTAGGTCTCCATGTGAGGGATGTAATCTCTGGCACATGACATTAGGGCACTTTGCTCCAGAAGCAGAATGAAAATTAAGTTAGAAGAATGCTGAGGAAAGGGCTGCAACATGAAAAGCTGACATAATATAGGATGGCAGGGCAGAAACTTCAGATTGCCACAGAATAGCCCTTCTAGGCTTAGGATTTGTGGCTTAATGCTGAGCTAAATCTTGTATGTTGAGACAGTTTGACTTTTCTTGTAGACAAACAAGAGTCATTCTTAGAGGTTAAAGATTGCAATGCAAACTCTCTGATGCCCAGAGAACTGAGGGCACCTCCCTGGGCTGGGAGTGGGGCCCTGCCCTGCTGCTGTGGAGGGGAGCCCAGCAGCACCAGATGAACGCGCTGTGTAAACGCTCTTCATCTGTCTCAGTACCAGCTGGGTTAGATCAGACTGCAGGCAAAGGCATGTTTTCAATGTTTACTTTCTCGTCAGGCGGTCAGTGCTCCTTTTTGCTTCTGGAGCTGCTCTGGTTCTGTGGCCGGAGTAGGGAGCAACAGGACAGGCTGCAATCACTGCTATCTAAACACATTATTAAATATGGGCATGCCAGATCTTATGGGGATCTGGCCTTCCTGCACTTGTTTGACTTAGTGATGAACAAGTTAGAGCTTGCTCCCACTCCACAAAAATGCATCTACACAGAGGGGAGAATTTCAGCTGCTTGAGTCTTAAAACTGGCAGAAAAAGTTATTTGTTGTGTGATACTAATTTGTTTCTTGCCTCTGTAAAACTGACCCTCTCCTTGATTATGGGGACACTCCACAACTCCTCAGAAAAGTTAGTTCAAATTAATGACCTGTGACTATGAAGAAAAGTATAGTGACCTCTCTGACCAATATCCAGACGTACTCACAGTGCCTGTATTTTGTATCTATTTTATGGCCACAAAAAGAATGATTTTGGGGTTGGTTTTTCATGCTGACAAACCTTTTAACCCAGTTATTCAGCCACCTCAAAAACCTATTTTCTTCCCCATAAACCACAACCCTGCACACTGTCAGCTGCAGAATTAGGTGGGTTTACACAAATACCACACTACTACCCCTTGGGGAAGGTCTGATTGTGTACCTTGAACCATTTGTTTCACTCAAGATTTTAGTTTTGGATATTGACAAATGATCTAGGAGGGAAGATATTTCTGAGTCATTATTTGCCACCTTTAGAAAACCATATATGCCCAGGAGAAGATTTTCATCTCAAAAGTTCAAAATGCTAATCCAGCTTTAGTGGAAGATAAAGGTAAGTATCCTGTACACCAACTGTGGGAAAACAAGAAATCCCTACAGATTGTTCCCCATTTCACATTTTATGTATGTTCTCATATACACAGACATTATTCCCAAGGCCCTATCTTTTTCTTTTCTTGTAACTGAAAAAACAGCTTAATGCCTCTAAGTCAGAAAAGAATCTGTTTTCCAAGTTTTTCTTGAAGTAAATCTCCATTTTTCAGCTGATCTCCTGGTAATTGCTTCATCTTCCAGAGCTAATTTTCTCTTCACTGTATTGCTATCTTCAGATTGCCAAAACTGATGCCAAAACTGACTCATAATAGATGCTCACTCAACATTGTTTTTGCATTATACATTATACGGGTCAGGATGTGATTACATTATTAGATTTTATACGTGAAAGAAGTATCTGTATTTGAAGAATCAGTTGAGAGGAGAGGGGGAAGGCAGCCTTTTTGTCTTGTACTGAAAGACTAATCCTTAGGGCTTGATTTTGTGTGTAACCTTGGGTTTTGCACCTGCATAGAACTAAAGGCATTTACATGTCTAGCTATTATACCTGATTGCTGGCTAATTATGCATGTGAGAATGGAGATGGGGGAGGGAGGAAAATAGATCTAAAAATATTTTTTTTTCTTGGTGTTTTAGATAAACTGAGATATTTCCCATATAAACCCCTTTACAATAAAAGACATTTGGCAGGGAAGTGAGAGGTATGGCATATGAATACCAACACAAACACCATTTTCTAGCCTTGGCATCTGAACATGAGTGAAAACATGTTAAATATTCTCCCAGCCAAATTTCAAAGCCAATCAATCTTGATTTTCTTTTTCTTCAAACATTCATTAAGGTCTGGAGAAGAAAATGCATATGTTTCAATACCAAAGGTATAGCAGGTTATTTTGTTCATGGCTTTGTCGAGCAAGACTGTTTGCTTTAGGACTATGCTGTCCTAAAACTCCTTGTCCTCACTTGAAACAACAGTGTGTGGAGTATGGATGATCTGCCATCCTCAACACTGTAAATCACAACTGCATCAAAGACACTTGATAGAGGGAGAGGAAAAGGGAACACAGAAAAGATCGTATTAGGGCTCCCGTTATTTTTATTACTCTAGAGAGGAAAAGAAAAAGGAAGAAATAAGAAAGAGACATTGTGTTTGTTCAGCAATGGAGTCTGCATCCATGAGAGTTGACCAAATGCTCACAAATACGCTCATTTTGTCTGGCATTATGTAGAAGACATTTTCAGGGGTGCCAGGTTACTAAGTCCTCAAATCCATTTACTGTGACCTGGAACAGTTGTTGATTTCCATTTCAATAGTTATTAAGGTTTTTCTCTAACCATCAGTGAAGCTTGAAATAAATACATTTTATTAGAGTTGGCAAGTCTGAGAACAGATGTGAGATCTCCCATAATCTAAAGGCAGGGAACCCATGGGACAACAGCGCTCAGGACGAGGGCTGTTTCCTTCCAGAAAGCATTGGCTGTGGAAATTCTCAAAGTGTGTGAGGTCTGCACACATTTCAGCTATGTAAAAGGAGAACTGAATGGTATTTTACCCAGTTCTGGTGTTTGCCATTTTATTCTGTTTATGCACAGGGAGATATTATGTCATGATGTATTTGTTTGCACTTGTTTGTGATGCCTCGTCCAGATTGCACAGACATTTTACAGTATTAGACCCCAAAACCCAGACCCATAAATCACAAAGAACATCTGTTATTCCCTTGTGAGAAGGATCTTAAAAGAGTGTCTTCTGAGCATCTCTGTTGTATGTCATTTATTACAAGTGGGCCCTCAGCCTGGAACAAAAGAGACCTCCTACATCCTCTTCCCCAGGCAGCAATTAACTGACCTCATCTTCCCGCCCCCTTCATCAGCCCCCACGATCAATTATCCCAATCAGCCCTTCTGAAGAAGAAAACTGGGTGAACAGGTGGACCATTATTCTAAATAGTTCTGGGCACTTGGAAAAAAAAGTTTAAGGCAACAGGGTACTTATACAACAGTGGCTGATATTGTAGAGAAGTTACGTAAGAGTATTTGATTACAAAGATCATTATAATATTTTTCATTATCTTTTTTTCCTGAATACAAGTGTGTATATGTGTGCCTGCGCGTGAAATAAAATTCTGTAATTCTTTTGAGGTCTTTCCAATTGACTGGATAGAGCTTATTCAAGTAGCAGCAATTCTATATATCAGTTGCTGGCCTCTCAAAAAAAATCTCTTGATAGGACAGTACAGCTTCTGACTATTGTCAGAAAAGAATATGTGCATAGAGGCTGACTTCAGCCCACAGGGTCAAACATTAATATGGTGGAGTGTAGCAAAATACGGTTAAGCACAGCAGAAGTGTTTTTGGTCCCTGGATAGTCATGGGCCATAGTGATGAGTATGCAAATTCTGTCATGCAGGTGGGAGAAGCAATTAAGCTCCTCCCTGGAAGAAGACAGCTGAAACAATAGATGCTACTGTCCAAATCACTGTCCTTGGGGCAGGCCTTGACTAAAGGAGAAGAAGGGGAAATTTCCTGAATGGGAAATAAATATTGCTTTGATTATATGCGTACAGAAGGAGAAGAGGAACAGAGAGCATCCTAACAGAAGCAGGAAGACACTGACCCTGTGGTCTTGAGAGAAAGCAAGAGGAGAGAAAAGGTCCTTTGGACACATAATTGGCAGTACCCCGATTTGAACTCTTGGACAAGAGAGTATTTTTATTGGTCTTGGGAAAAATAAAAGCAGAAAAATAGACTATACAAATAGTGAAAAACATTGATTTGTTTCATCAGTGCTACCAAAACAAAGACGTTACTGAGGTCTAAAGTACTAACGAAAATATATGATAGATGCATGAATGAAAGTGTTGAAGAATATTGTCTAGTCTGTGTGTAGAAACCACTCCCATCTATTTTTTGAGTTTCTTTCTTTTCTGTGCAGTTGACATCCTATGATCAGTTTAAGCTATATGAAACTCTGCTGTATTGAAGTGAATACAAGAATATGGGTATAAGAGTTCATGAGCATGTGATAAACAGAAAACTGGTACCACACTGACTATAGCGTGCACATACACACCTTTGATTCAATTGGCAGATTGTGCCTCAGATCTCTGAGAACTAATGCAAAAATAATAAGTGTCCAGCTTTGTAACATTTTCCAGACAGTCAATCTTTTAGCAAAGTAACAAGTTTACTGGCTTCATCCTTCTTAGCTGGCTTAAATTACTTCAATATTCAAAATGTCCTTTCTCAGCTTCCACTGTGAAACATGGGAAATCAGGAAAGTAGCTGTTTCTAATCCAATTGTTTCAAAGTCCAGTCTGAAATCTGTACCCTGCCAAATCAATGGCAGAACTCCAACAGACTAAAGTGGAGCCCAGATTTTATAGATGATCTGGAATAAAGGAGTGATTTTTCAGTCTTTCACAATAAGTATTTTAATATGCAGCTTATTTATGTACTACTACAAAAAAGTTAGAGATCTTTGCATTCTTTTATGGGTAGCATTTTGCCAATGTCTAGCAGAAAATGAAAATGATTAAAGGAAGAAGAGCATCTCTCTTACAAGAGCAGATTGAGAGAGCTGGGTCTGTTTAGCCTCAAAAAAGAGATGATTGAGAGAGGACCTCCTCGCTGTCTGTCAGTGTCTGGGGGAAGGGTGTCAGAGGATGGAGCCAGGCTTTTCTTGGTAGCGCCAAGCAAGAGGACAGGAGGCAACAGGAAATGAGAACCCTGAACATGAGGAAGAACTTCTTTACTGGGTGAGTGACCAAGAAGTTGTGGAGTCTCCCTCACTGGATATGTTCAAGAACCATCTGGATACAGTCCTGCTCCCTGGGATGGATGGCCCTGCTTGAGCAGGGAGGTTGGACCAGAAGACCCACTGTGGTCCCTTCCAACCTTTCCTGTTCTGGGTGATTCTGTGATTATACTTAGTATTCTGACAGTTTACTAGAGATGATCTCCAAAGGTACGTAAAAATGTCATTCCTTATGTTAACAGAGCTCAGGAAACATACTCTGGCTAAGGAAGATGGAGCTGGTTCTGTAACTAAAGTCTCAATCTAATGGAAATTTTTTTTGCTATGAACAAAGACTATTGTTGTGCTTTATTTGAACTAAAAATCTAATGGAAATAGATTCCCAAAACTAGAGGTTTTGAGTTGATTCATTGAAGCTCGCTTAAATACTTTCTACTGCATTTGCCATGTTGCATTATTACTAATCATGTTGTTAGCAATATCAAGTGACCTCCACTTTGCAAAAAACACCAAGCTCTTGTTCCTAAAGCACTCAATTACACAGCAGATAAGTATTATTGCTCCATTTTATAGACATGGAAACAAACAGGGAAAAACATCTTTTTCAAGGCCAAGAGTTCATGTGCTCTGTGTCTTAGTAGAGCTTACTATGCAGTAGGCCCTACAGCTTCCAGCTGGGTGCTGGTGATTAGGTGTTTTTATAGCAAGCTCTTTGTAATTCTTAATTTTTCCTGAGGTAAAGGATTGGTGCTTGGCTGTAATGTCTATAAAATACTAAAGCTGTTAAAACACAGTTTTTGTTGTATGTCATCCAATTTGCAGTTGGGAAATGGTAAAATTTGCTTAAATTGAAAACATATGTTGTGCTGGAAAGTAGGTAATGGAATTGCCACTTTTGCATATTTGAGTTCCATGCATTTTCTGCAATTTACACAATAATAAACTGAACTAACAAAGCTATTTTAGCCATTACAGATCATTTTATTTGGTGATATAAGAATCTTCATGCTAGAGCTGGACAGGAAACATTTTTCATGTCTTGTAAAAGCTTTCATGATTTCAAAGCTGTTCATGTTTGAAATCAGTTGAACCTAGTGGCTACTAAAAGGCGGTATGAAAGAAGTTCCTCACCCATCCCAGCTTGGCATAAGCAAAGGGCCAGGTTCTTCTTCAGGTTATGAAATGCTCGGCTTAGAGCATGTGGTACTTTCTGATTTTCAACAGAAACTCCGTACTTTATAACTGGTATAAGCATTTTAAGAAAAAAAACCATTTTAAATTAACTTGTTTTTGTTGATTAAAAAATGTGTTTCAAAATTTCTGTCAAACACCCCTTTATATTTTCAGCAAACATGCTGTGGCTGAGATATGTCTCCTAAGAGACTTTGGGCTGAGAGATTTTCTTACTTTCTCCACTCAGAAATGGGTATGTTTTTTGATATTTATTTTATGAATCGCAACCAGCCACCCTTAAAGTGTGGATTCAGAATGTGCTGTGAGAAAAGCCTGTGACAATGTAACACAATTTCTCCACTGCTGTCCTTCTCCTTTCTTCTTTCTCTGCTACTGTCTCCCTGTACTTGTTAAGTGTCTAAAGGAAAGGTTTTGCATTTATCTTCAAACCAATGTGTCTTAGGCATTTTATTTTGTTCTGCTGTGTGTTAAATTTTTCTTTTCAACCTTCACTCTTACCCTCCAGAATTTCTTTCTGTTTTACTTGACTGTTTTCTTCCTGTCATCTTCTCCTTTTTTCTTTCTATTTGCGGCTGTCATTGCCTTTGGGATGGGAAATGGCTGCAAGCCAAAAGCCAGAGAGCAATCATAAAAAGCTATCAAAAGATGAGTAAAAGATGAGAGTAAATATGATAGTGTTGTCCTCTGAAAGCGTAATTACAGCACCTACCTGCCTCGCCTGGCTATAGACAAGGATATCTTTGGGACTGTTGGAAGGACAAAATTGTATACTCCCTTCAGACAGATTCATGACTAATTCTGAGTGACCGCTTGCTAAATTACATCTGAGAAACTCCAGGCACATGGAGGAAAATAGTCAGAGCTTCAATGCATACCTATAACTGGTTCTCCAGCTGAAGAGGGGCAAGAGCTTGTGAGAAGACCTTACAAGTGTAAAGGTTTAGATTAGATAACAGATAATTTATTTTGTCACTAAATAATTCTTCACCTATAATGCTAGAAACTTTGCATTGTTTAAAAAATACGATGACAGAAAACATTTGAAGTACACTAGTAATCACCTTTCATTGCCCAAGAGTTTAAATAAGCTTCTATTAAAGTGAACCCATTTGCTGAACAAAAATTGCTTATCTTTGTCTTGCATTGCTCTCATCTTATTGTTATCATAGTTGTTGCCATTATAATTAGTCCCATTGCTTCTGCTCTTGTGCCCCAGACATGATAAAAATCAGATGCTCTTTAAGGATTCCTGTTGTAAGAAGAGAACTCGTGCAAATCAGCCTCAGAAGTCCCCTTTTTCTTTCATGAGCTTTACTCCTGTACGTTAGAGAACCATACCTCAAGGACACCCCTAACCTTTCATAGTCAAGTATTTCAGCCTTAGCAACTAAGGTAGATTATAACAGATGGGTCACAATGGAGAGGAATATCGGTGTATCATGCACCTCTGTATCATGAATTTTCATGTAAAATACTATTAATGTTGATGTCGTGCCATCTTCTTTGTTATATATTTATAGCATTGCCAAAACCACTGGATTTCTAACCCGTGATTAAAAAGTCTGGAAAACAACACCGCCAGAATACCACTTTTACAACATGTCTGAGGTATACAGATGTATTCCTTTAGAATCTACCAAGCAGAATATTAAAACTGGTTTGGGCAACTACTGGAATTCCAAGTGTATAGTTGATTTACTATACTAGGAAAAAAATCACATCCGCCTCTTCTAAATATAACTCATTACAATTTGCTTTCCCATGGCAAGGCAGAAGTAACTGAATAAGAGTATTATCTTCTGACTGTGTCTATGGAATAAACCAGTGTCTTAACGCACTTGTGCTTGCCTTAAGAGGCCAGTGTAGGGATCTAGTAGTGTTATGAGCTTAATATAGTTAGTCTTTTCAAAAAATCACGTCAGAAATGTATTCACCATGTCAAGGAACATTTTGACATGACCTCATGCTGGAAGCAGCTGCTTGATTAGAGTGACTTCTGGAAGAAGTTTGCCTGTGTTCTGCTTCAATACATTCCTCTTTTTTCATCATTATGCTAGAGGTGTGCTTTGACTGCAAAGACCAGATCTGTATTCAAACTTCTTCAAAGTTGGGGAGTGTTTGATGTCTGAGGGCAAATGAAGGTTCTGCACAAAATAAGGTTGCAGGCAAAGGCATGTAGCAATTACTTTGAGACACAGGATGAGAGTTCCTTGAAAAACGTTGATGCTCTTGTTCTTTACTTTGTTTATGGCTCTAGGGATGAGTTTCAAGAGGCAAAAGAGTGGAAACAGGCCAGGATATGTCTCTGTTGGACACTTGCTGTCCCAGATGTTCTTTCAAAGATCTTTGTTTATATACGTCTATGTCTGATTTTCTGCCACAGTAAAAAAAAGTATTCCCAGAGAAAGCAAATATTCTCAAAGTCTCTGGAGGCAAAATCAATGCAGTGCATCAGACTGTGTCTTTGAAGTCCCAGGACAGGCTGGAGAATGAGCTTGAAGCAGAATTGATATACAGACTAGATGAGAGGTCAAATATCCTTGAATCCTTCTGGCTGCAGCTCTTGCTGCTCACACTGAAGGAGAGTGGCAGGTTCAGGGCAGGATAACTGCAAAGAGCCTGAGGAGGCTGTGCAGAGCCCCTGGCAGCTGGAAGAAGCCCTGGGGAAAGGAAGAAGTCCTAAAGGGAATACCAAGGCAGACACAAACAAAACAGTAAAGGATGCAGGATATTATAGACTGCTAGATAAGTCTCATCGTGATTCAGCTTTATCTGTCTGTTCATTAACATCACTTGTATGCACAAACTTAGCTGATTTTGCTCAGTTTCACATTAGCAATTTAAGGAACCTGGGCAGCTCAGCTTCTTTTTCCTTCCTGAGTCACCCTTCTTTCTCTCCATTATGCTCGTGTCTCTCTTATACTGGGGAGCCCAGGACGGGACACAATACTCCAGCTGTGACTTCACCTGCATTGAAAAAATAGGAAGGATCCTTCCTTCCCAGCTTCCTGGCCATACTTTGCCTAATGCAGCCCAGGAAACCATTAGCCTTCTTTGCGGCAAGAGCACATTGCTGGCTCATGCTGTCTTGTTGGGGGTTGTGCTAAAGACCCATTTCACCACTGACTTCTTACTGGCCACCAGTCAGAACATTGCTGCCTGATTGCTCAGGAGAAGCTTTGTTCCCCAGAAAGTTCCCCAGGCATTTCTGGAGAGCATGCCCAGCTCTGCCACACTGACAGGCATGGCAGAAAGCGCTGCCTTTGCCAGGATTTGAGCTCAAGGCTGAGTCTGTGCTTCCCAATGGAACAGTCTGGACCTCCTGGATTGAGAACAAAGGCGGAGAGCTCCGCTGTGCGCTGCCTGCTCAGCTGCCCCCAGGTATGGCAGAGCACAGCTGTTTCACCTGTTTGTGGCAGGAAGGCTTGTGAAGATCCTCATTTTCTGCACACGATAGCTCATGTTTTGTGTATTATTTGCACATTAGTCATGCTCCTTCGGTGTTGGTACCTGAGAAAGGGATTAGCTGCTGTCCCCATCAAAAGCACAGAGCACTAAAATAGTTCCACATGGCACAACACAGCCCCAAGTGACAAAGCATGCATTATTTTCCTCTCTCAGATTGTCTGGAACAAGCCATACTGAATGATGTGTCACATATTAAGAACAACTTTATTTTTATCCTGATGGAATTCCAGGAAGCTAACTCCCGTGCCCTCACACTGACTGAAAATGCATGATGTGTCCTAATAGCTACAGGCAGGACAAGGCAAGTATGTAAAAGGGACATTTAATTAGTTGTTCCATAAGGAACTGAAGTGTTGTTACATAAATGGTGTGTTTCTGACAGGCTTGAAGGTATTTAATGATTTATAACACTAGAAGAATTTTGATATATTCAGTCTAGAAAGGCTGTGGAGTTTATGAGACAGATCATTTTAAGTTTCTTTAGTGAGGTTTATTGGAATTTAAAAATAAATTCAAGAGAAAACCATGTTGCATGTCATCTTAGCCTTTAAGCAAGTTCCTGTATTCAGAGTAGGACAGTATCTCCAAGTTCAAATTGTTTTGGTTGCATCTTTCAGCCCTGCCAAAAAAGTGGAACTCAACATCTTTAATACGATGGTACAGTTGTTCTAATTAATGTTTTAGAATAATTGCTATTGATTATCATGTGCAGTGCAACACCCACACAAGCTTACTCAGTAGCAAGGCCCCATTATTCTCAGCACGCTGCAGTTGGATCTTGTTCTGTCTGTGTGAGCAAGACAAAATGTGGTTGTGTTTGAGCAATTTGCACAGTGTATTAAGGTGAGTGTGAAGATACTTTGTTCTTCTGACCAACAAAATTTGGCACCATTTACTGAACTCTGCTATTGTGTCTCTTACATCTCCAGCTACTTGTGGGTATGACAAGTCTTTCTTGAAACACAGGATTTCTAATTGCACCCAGTAGCCTCCTTAGATCAGCTCCTCAAAACCATGTGACTGAGGAGAGATTTTTCCCAAATGCACCAGAAGTATCTGATACTCGTGGGGTGGTGAAAGGAACTGAGCCTGAACCAGGAAAAACAGAGTTTGAAAATTAAAATCAACCCAGTGGCCAAAACTTTTTCCAAACTTCATAAATACTTTAATCCAGAAAGCCTCTCCAGTCAGAAGAGTAAAATGTTTTACCACACTATTTTCTTGTCTTTTGGAAAGCAGTGAACAGAAAGAGTTACAGTTCTTAAAACAAAATTTAGGTATGCAAATTTTCATGCAGAAATGAACATCTTAGGTGTTGTGATACAAAGCAATGTAATTACACCAAAACATTTTAGATATTTAAATGTCAGAACTAGGAGGTGCTAAACACAGTTAATAATACAATAACATTTTCTGGAGAAGAAAAAAAACGAAAAAGTGAAAGAAAAAAAATTTAGTTAGCATAATAATAAGGCTTAGCTTTTAGCAGCTGTTTTACATCTTCAAACCATTGCTAAATTATTAACTAATTGATACCAGATCCTGCACATGCTAGCTCAGTGCAGATTCATGGGGAGGAAGCCAGCAGAGTGCTATTGTTGGCTGGGTAGGTAGACAAATGTTGCAATGTGAGTGGTAGGAAGTAGTAATGTTACCATGTACAGCACAGTACCAGGCACTCTGAGCACTGGTTCTAGGAGCAGTAACCTTGCCTGTGAAAGGATAGAATTGCTCTTATGTGGTTGCCTTACATGGAAACCAAAATGATATCAAGCTTTAATAATTAAATTATGCAGCAAGTCAGAGAAGGATGGATTTGTTCTCAATAGAACACAAGAGACTACTTGCTTTGGTGACCTAATTGCTGCAGCTTAAAAAAAAAAAGAAATTATTATGATAGCTGATTAAAAGGAGCCAGGGAGCTTATTCACATTTGCCAAGAGAAAACAGCGAATCAAGCTTTATGACTTGAAATGAACTAGGTGCTTTGTCCAGATTAAATTAAGAAAGGCGGTCACTGAAGTGAGGAGTTCTGAAGAGCACTTGAGATTGGAACTATGAGAAACGAACAGCAGAACTGAAATGAGAAATGTATAAGAGAGACAGAAGCCATTTTCTTTTCCTACCATTTATTTTCTTCAGAGGCTAGTGAGCAGAGAGAGGGGAAACTTATTCAGGAGCAAGAAACCACAACAACCTATCCTATAAAACTGCATTAAAAATGTAGTCATGGAAGTGAGTGGGCAGTGACAGGAAATCTTTGGCACACATCTCGACGGTACTCGTGGGACTACTCCTGCACCTGGACACCGTCAGGGGAGCTCATTTTGTTGTCTGCATATGTGCCACAAAAACTAAAACAAAATCAGAGGATTCTGCCACTACAGAGGTTTCTCTGTAACATACCTGTGTTCTTGGGAATTCATGGTACATTCTGTGTTTATAAAGCAGTAAAAAAATATTGATGAAGTCCACAAAGGAGATTCTATGCAGCATTGCAGGCTGCTGTGTTCTGGCAGCCTCAGTCTTCCTCATGCGGCATACAAAGGATACTCTTGCCTGAAATAAGGAGGATTTAGGTATAGGAGGGTTGAATTCCTTTGTCTGAAGTCCACATCTGCACAAGGCACTCCTGTTTCCTCAGCTGTCAAGAGAAAAGAATTCCTCTGATCTCTCTTACGTGAGAGATCTCCAGATGAAATGTTATCGAGATGTACTTTCTCCATGTTCATTGCCGGTGAGCTTAGGGTGGCTGAAAAACAGTCAGCTAAATTTTAGTTTGCCAGGGCATGTGACTCACCAGAAGTGACATCACCAAGATTTTATGTGGACCTGGAGCCTATTGCATTTAATAAACAGGGAAGAAAGAAGCATGTAAAAGCTCCTACCCTTCAGTGTGATCAGCTCATGGCTACTCTAAGGATTCGTGACAAGAAATCATGTTACTGGGGTCCTCCATCCCTCAGCTGCTCTGCTCACCCAGATGACACACCACAAGGGTGAAGGAGTCCCCAAAGTGGAGCTGCCAAGGGGCAACCAGGTTGGAGACAAAAGGCGTGGGCAGCTTATGAGATGCAATTCCAACTCTTCCCAAATAGTTTATAGTTTCATGACATGTAAACTACAGTACCTCAGATTACCTGCCCAGGGCCAGTGGGAGATAGAGGATTTAGCTCAGAGCACGTGTATCCTGATTCACCCAACCCACACAAGGGAAGCTAGAAATCCCTTCCATGATTATAAATGTATGTCACTGGCAGGATATTTGCCCATTGCCATTAAATAACTTTGTTATGATTCCTGCCATGTGGAAAATGTCTCAAAAACGTATTTAATGGCATGCAAATACCAGCTAGGCAGGTTACGTCTTCAGTGCAAGAATTCCTTTGGAAACATGAGTGTATCAGCTCTTGGTACTTACAGAGTGGAACGGCACACGAGGCTGCTGAGACCCTCCTCTGCATCTTCCCACTCAACAGGCCATGAATGTCACTGCGGTGCTCTGCACTAAAGGTTCGTTCTGAAATGGAGTCTTGTCAAACATTTTTCAAGGACCTTTCCTGAACCTGGGCCGAGTCTTTCAAAGCTGGCTATGGGAGTTAGCTGTTTCTCAAAGATGCGTAATGGAAGTTGTTCTTTGTTCTTTTGAATGCCTCTGTACGAGCAATTTATGGCAGCTGCTTAAAAATGCCGTTGAAGCTTAATCAATTAGGAGACTTGCTATATTAAAAAATACATAAAGGAACCATGACAATTTTAATGAGGCTTTTCCATTGGTTTCTATGACTTCTGCTGTTTTATGAAATATGCCCTGTGAATTACAAATTCTTTTATTGAGAGAGGGAATCTTGGCCAGGGCCCCAAGGTTATTACTCACTGTATTCAAAGGGTACTTGGGATCTTTAATTTCCAACTGGAGAGCTGGCAGAAGGACAGTAGGTTTAACATTTCCTCTGAAGGATGACACCTCTAAAAGTGCCACACGCTGCTTATTACTGCGGTACACTGGATGGGAGCCAAAGTCCCAGTATGGGACTTGAACCCACAAGTAGTTGGCTGTGAGACAGACATGCTACCCACAGAGTCAAAATGACATCTAGTAGCATCTTAATTTAATAGAACACTTTTTTCAATTGCAGTCTCTCATCTTGCATTTCTACAGTCTGGATCACTGAAAGTTTATTTTTCACTTCAGCATGCATTTTAGGAGAATGTCACTCTGCTTTCTTTTTCTGTATTACTTTTGGCAACTATGGACAATATAGTCTTCAAAAGTTGTGTCCATTTGAAAGTAAACATTTTATCACCAGTTCGGCTAAGATTCTGTAGAAGTTATGGCAAGAAAAAATCTAACTTGTTTTAAAAATAAGCTGGTGACACATATAATTTGATAGAAGGTCCCCATAGCCATGGATAATCATACTTTTTTTCAGATGTTTTCAAAGACGTGAAGACTGAAGGCAGGACTGGTTCATGAAGCCTCCTTTTCTGAAGCACAGCAAGTTTTTCAGCACAGGAATCTACCACTTATATCTGGAAGTGCAGTAATTTGGGTTCCCAGACATCTTTGTGGCTACTTAGTAAGAGCACGGTGTCAAAACCTGCCATTCTAGCTGGCAAATGCACAGCATGGAGTGAGGCAGGAGGGAGCAGGTTGCCAGGGGAGGAGGAGGAGGGATCAGAGCTGGGGGAGAGAATGCATCTGATGGAAGACAAAGATGGACAACACTGGAAACACTTGGGGCAGAGCTTTCTCCTTCTGGCACAAAGACCCAGCACTGGTGCCAGTGATGGAACCAGGACTCTTTGTGTTTTATTTCTTGGCTCTTGGTCTGCAAAAGGTTGGACACTGATGGCCTAAGCACAGATCCAGCTTTGCAGGTGCCTGGGAATGGAGTTGAGAGAACACTGCCCCAAGCCCTCCCAGGCTGGCTGCTCCTCTTGCTTAAATGAGCTTCCCAGTATTTGAGTGTTTGCATAATCCAGGATTAAACTGTGAGAGCTTTACAATATGTTTGCCCTCCAGATCTGAAAGTTTATTTTTGACCATAGCTAATAAATAGTTAATACTCACATTTGATTAAAAGAAACCTTTACTAAGAAAAAAACAAACCCAAAGCAAAACTCATAAACTCCGTAAATATCAGAGAGATTTTTAAAAAATAAATATATATAAATAAAACATTAGTTCACTCAAGGGAAAATAATGCCATTTTGATCTCAGTTAGAAAATATATTTGTCAGCATTTAATGAAAAATATAAGCTGTTCTGTCAGGTAGCTAGCAGAATTTTTAAGATTGGTAAGGCTGATACTACTTCAAAAGCACCGCCAGTAATTTATCTGTTCATTTGAATGCATCAGTTAGAACACAAGTTGTTCCTCATTGCAAGATGAAGTTGGTGGGATTTTTGGCTAGGGAGAATTTCTTCACAAGGCTCTCAGGCCCTGCTTGGAAACCAGTTCCCCACTAACCTTCCAGTGGCATCAGAGACCCCTGGCCTTGGGGGCAACGCCATGGCCCTTGAAGGTCTAGGCACTCACAGAGCTCTTCTCTGTAGCTACCGCTGGGATTTTGGGTCATTTTCCCTAACATAAGCATGAAAAATGCCTACATTACTCACAGGTGCCTTTCAAAGCACCTCAAGAAGGAGACTCCTATAATTCGTGGATCCTCAAAGATCTGAGGCATCCTAAACACCAAAGCCAAGTCCGATGTATTGCTGTCTGATGGTGGCTGGTTTAGTCCAGCACTGTAAATATGTCACGAGGTCAATGGCCCTGGTCTTGATGGCTACCTTGTTGATATTTGAAGTTAGATGATCTGCCCTGTGGTCAGTATGAAGTATTCAAAAGATGCATGCTCCCTTAGCGAACTACATTTCTCAGAAGAGCAGCCTAACCTTTTTAAATCACAATTTATATTTCTCCCTCTTTTCTTGTCTTATTCTTGACATTAAAAACTGTTGTAACAACAATATCATCAAGAATGATCTACAAAGATGAAAAACACAATAGGAAATATTGGAGGTGAAAAACCATTGATGGTGTTCTTGCTTTATGGCTGACTTGTGTTTGAAATCTGGTCTCCCCTGATGATGGGGCCATTAATTTCTGCAAATAATTAATTGGTTTTGGAAGTCAAATCCCCTCATTCTTCCCATAGCAGTTTTGAGCACTCATCACAGTTTTGCATATGCTCAGCCACAGAGTATAGTCCTCATTCAAGATGTGATCTTTGTGTGTATCTCAGACAACTAATTAAGCAGTACATTTGTCAGAAAGATTAATTATTGAGAAGTAACTCAGAAATTCATATAACTGTTACAAACAAAAAAAAAGAAAAGAAAAGAAAAGTAATCAGAGAACTGTTGGACAAACATTTACTGATGTGTCTATTAATTAGTTAACCAGCAATTCATAAGTAATTCTCACAGCTTTAATATGGAAGCTATTGAATGACAGTGTGTGTATTTTAATTCCATTTTGAGGGTGTTGTGATAATACCAGCTCCATTCACTTGGTATTTTTCTGAAAGTCCTAGATTGGCATTAGATGAGAATTTTATCTCTAATTTGGAAAAATACAGAAGAGCCAAAGAAGCAAGGATTGAAACCAGGAGTAGCATCTCAAGAATTCTAAATCATAGAAGCTAAGCAAAAAAGCCCAAATGGTATTTTTAGTCTAAAAGTTTATATGCCGTATTTAGACTATGAAGGCTCTGGCAAACTGAATGGTTTTGGGCACTTCAAAGAAAAACAAAAAGTAATGAACCAGAAGGGAATATTAAACAGGAAAAAGCTGCTCTACAGCACTATACAGGTAAGGGGTACTTTCTCATCGTCACTGGAATTTGCAGTTACAGAGTTAAATGGCTTTGAGAGCCCGCTCCACAGTTCCAAGGCATACACTGCAAGCCATGGAAAAAGGAACACTTCTTATAAATAAATTACAGTGTCAGAAAAAGTGCAAAAATGGCTGCATTTTATTCTGCAGTGAAAAGATTCTAGTTAATGCATCAAGTATGAAATCTGTTAAATTCAGATTTTTTCACTTCAACAGCTCTCAGTACATGTAAAGTTTTCTTGTGTGTCTTTAGAGAGACAAAATGGCCATGGGCCTAAATTGTTAACCCAGTAATTTTCACTACCATTCCTTTAACATGGTGTTCAGGTTTGTAGATAATATAATTATTTTCATTGGAAAGAACTTTTTAACATCTGGGAGCCATTTGAAAGAATGTAATCAACTTCGTCTTTTTTTTTTTTTTTTTTAAATATCTTCTGTTAATATTTAACCCATAACTGATTGCATGATTTACCAGTTTAACCCTGACCAACTTCTGAAATTTATCATCCGTGGTTGTTACTACACAAATCTATCACAGTAACAGAACTTTTTCCCAGTTCTGTCTGTGTACAATGCTGTTCTTGTCTATGACAGGCTGCTCCATTCATGCTGCTTTGCTGCCTTAGTGGGGTTAACCTGAGAACAGGAATTTCCTAACTGGGGTGGGATGTCTTAAGGGCGAAGCTTAATTTTTGATTGTAAAAAACCTTTCCTTTTCAACAGTGGGCCAAATCTTGACATCTATCCTTATTTCCTGCATTAAGTCTTATGTTTTCAGTCTTTAATACATGGTATTATGTAGTATAGTGTGACTCAGAAAACCCTTAGAAGTTGATCAGATCATATAAAGAGAATGCAAAGGTGATTATAAATATGCACACTGCAATATTCCTGGGCTAGGATCCTAGGATTTTGTGGCCTCTCAGAGCTTCCCAGGTTTTGTCCAAACAAATTTCAGCTATTTTTCAAGACTCTAGTGGGCCAAATCAGTGTCAGCTTTGTCTTACCCTTACTTTCCATTCGCCCCTTCCCCCTTTGAGTGAACCAAGAGGTCAAAGAGGGGCTGGGGAAAAAGGCCAAAAAGAACAATATAGCAATAGAAAGGGCAATATACGTCTTAAATAAGGTCTAGGAAAGGTCATATAGTAAAGAAGTGAGAAAAAAAAACCAAAATAAAAGGGCAGGTGCAAGCAAGAGAGCTATTAAATCAGAGATGAAATCAAATTGGGGAATAAATCAAACAATAGAGTCTAGACAGAAGAAAAGGTTGCAGGCCCTAAAAGTGCTGGGAGAGAGAATATATCAACGAAGACAAGACAAATTAAGATTTGCACACTTGTAGTGAAAGAGTGCCCAGTAGAGTACATCTTATAGGGGAGAGAGATGCATGGGGGAAATTAATCTTCTGTGTATACAGTGAGTGTGCAGAAATCACAATCAGTTTGTTGCTTGATTCGGAAGGACCAGCTCTGATGGCTTAAATATTGAGTCTTGTCATGATGGAGGAGAGCAGCATCCTCCACTCACTCAGGGACCCAGTGTTGATAATGTTTGTGTCCAAGCAGAGAAAATGGGGAAGTTGAGAGAGTTCCCCAGACATAAATCATGCCCTAGTTACGTAGAACTTGAGTCTCCCTTCCTGCCACGGTAATACCACAGGCACTTCGAGGAATGATTTGATTTGGTTTTACCCTCAACTTTTGAAAAGAAAAGTTTCTGCACATTTTTGGAGAGATCTCATTCAGCTGAAGGTAAGAGCTGTGATGGCTGCATGCATGGAAGATGGATGGTTTTGCTGTTGTCTGATGCACAGAGCAGTTACGCTGTAACCATGCATATTATTGCCCCTGTAATTGCATCCATCATACCTCCTGTGGAAACAAACAAATGGGCTCCCATACTCACTTAAAACTAGATAAACAACTGTTCTTTGGCAATGTGACAGGTACTTATTGCCTGTGAGTAGCCCATAGCAGATAGGAAGGACAAGGATTAGGGTGGATTTGTAAACCGTAAATTGTAGGAATCCGCTTGGGAGTCTCCAAGCCAGACTCTTCTCTTAACTTTCCTTGAGTTATGCCCATGGATAAATCTGGCCTTCTGTCAAAACTCGGTGAAACTTTGTCCTGTCTCCTTTTACTGTGTCAATCATTTACATGTCAGAAAGGCTAGAGGTTCAGCAAATCTAAATAAGCCTGGCAATTTTTTCCTCCCAATGAAGGATTAAATGTTGCACTTTCTGTGGCTCTGTATAAAAATGCACCAGATGAAATTCACTAGAAATCAGTGAAAATGCTGCAGAATCATGTTTTTATTCATATTGGTTCTGAAAAAGCTGAAAACAAAATTGTTTCTTCGAAAATATGTCTATTGATACACGAAAAGAAATCGAACTTCTGCTTGTTTTGCTTTTGCCCACAATAACTAAAACTACAAAGTAATTAACCAAAACTAACCAAACCAAAACAAAAAAACCCACAGCAAAACAAAACAAAAAAAAATTTGAAAGGATTAGTTAAGATTCTAAACACTAAATTACTGCATGGGTACACAAATTCAACATTAGACCAGATGTGACATTACTCATCTAATTTACTTGGACCATGCGGATAGTGGGAAGCCAGCAAGCTGAATGAGGAAGCCCACACAGTTTGAAAGCAATTTAGGTCACAGAGACATCACAGGCAGGTCTGACAGAGAAAGATGAACACTCCCTCAGCTCTTTGCTGCTCTTCATCTGCTAGACAAAATGTTTGAGTGCACTTCTATATTCAATCCGAAGTCACTCAGGGTTGAAACTATCACGGGTTCACCAGAGCTTTGCAGCCTGCAGAACCTTGCAGCCAGCAGCCCAAAATACTGACAGCACTTTTAAAACTTGGAAACTAGGTTTTATTTGAGTAATAGCTAAAGGAATAAACTTACTATGGAGGAAGTCTAGAAGGAAATACTGTAAACTGAGAGTTTGTAAATGAACTCTCTCCTGCACTGTGTCGTGGCAAGACAGGGACATCCTGACAGGGTTGCTCTGAATATCAGCAACTCAGTATTGTTCTGGGTTGTGACAAAATTTACAGTTTGTTTTGCTTACTCCACCAAAAATCTTTCTTTCTGTGATCTCTGTTGAACCTCTGTTACCCACATTTCTCAGAGGTCTATCAGTGCTCCAGGCTCTCTTCTCCTTTGCTGAGTTGCTCATGCTCACCTTGCATCCAGAAAAATCCCTTTTCCTGTACCCCACTATGCTCTGTTGTTTCCTCAGAGGGCAAGGCCTTACTCTTCTTCACGGTTCCTTCCAACCCAGAGCAAAAGAAGCATGGAGGCTTCTGTTGTACACCCCTCTGAAAAAAAAGCCCCAAGCCTGGCATGCATTAACACATGGTTTCCATGGAGAACAACAGGTCTTCACTGTAAGCTCATGTCACCAAGGGATGGTTCATCCCACCAGGGGTAGCCTGATTCAGCTATAAACAACAATTACCTGATGGTTAATTCCTGTTGCCTTTCAGGGGTCCAACTCCTATCTGCACACCCAGGTCTTCAGGGAGGCTCCAGCCTCTCTTCACATGTGGACCCTCAACTTTCACCTTCCAGTTTAGAGTTAGGTTTGGAAACTCTTGGGTTTGTGCACCCTAAATCAGATGCCCTGGAAAGGATGACATTTTCCTAAAGGTGAGACAACCAATCTGATCTGCATTTAAATGTGTTAAAAAGACTTCAAATCACATTTTCCTTGGGCAGGATGATTATTTCTGACCACCAGCTGGGAGCCATTGGGAGCTGCTGCCTCTGGCACGGCTGCCTCCAGAAGTATATCTCTGTTGCTTTGGCCAATCTGTGTCTAATTTTCCCCCATGTCTCCCTGCAAACAAGCATTGCTTTGATTAATCTGTACATAATTTTCCTGTATGTCTCCCTGTAAACAAGCATTGCATTTCAGTTTAACAACAGCCTTAGCAGTGATGAGCACAAACTCTAGCAGAGTGAAACAGAACAGCGGGGTGTCAGGAGCAGAAGAAAGCTACCTGGAAAATCTGAGGCATGGTCTGACCACTGGGTCATGTTTCCTTGCTTTAAAATAGGACAGGCAGGAAGGACTATATGCATCCAATGGGACTAGAGGAAGCAGAGTCAAACTAATAAAATTAAGGCAGAAATGGAACAAATGGTAAAGATGTCATATGGATAGGGCATTGTGAGACCACTAAAAGAAATAAAGGACTGGAAAGCATGTTGTTTCTCCTCAAATGCAATGATTGCAAGCAAGAGCAGATTTAATGACCAAATGACCAGAAGCAATGGCACCTTTTTCTTTTATTCTACATATTATGGCCTGTGTGAAAATAGTTTATTCTTCTAGTCACAGCAGCTCAGGCTTACATCCGTTCCTGTTCCAGGAAGGCAAAACATAAATGAATAATGAAGCTTTCCAGAAGCACGGTGTCAGTGCATATCTAGTTCTGAAAAGGATCCAGCTTCTTGGGGAACATACCTAACAATTCACTTAGGTTTGATTCCTTGATGTTTCATAGTTTTGAGCTGATAGTTTAACAACAAATAGTTGTTTCTTCTTGTGGAAATATTGGTGGGTACAGAGCATTTCACACAAACGGGTTATTCTCCTTTGTTTGTCTTTCCTTTCCTGTGAAACACTTAACATTGTTCTTTGGGAAAATCTCAGCTATGTGCTGTACTTGAATAGAAGGAAGGGGTGTTGTGACAGCTAGCAGGGGCAGAGCAAGGTGCCTGGTGTGGTTGTTTCACTGTATGTTCCTCTTTTTGATTCTTTTGCAATGTTCTATGCAAAGACAGCTGCTGCAGATTGAATAATGCATCTTGTGTATACTAAATGTATCCTGCATATTCAACACTGAAAATAAATATCAGATTCTCATATTATTGTGCATTGTTCAATAAATTTGGCCCATTGTATGTTATTTTTCTAGAGTGGTTTGTTTTTCTCTCTCTCACCATTTAGCAATTTATTTGCCTCTTTTCTTTCTTTTTAATTTTAAGATATTACAATTGTCCCAGTATTGTTCAGATAAAAAGAAGTCTTCTCTTCTTACAAAGTCCCCAGGTGAACTCTGAAATAAATGGAATATTGCTGTTGTCTGATATTTACTTGGATCTGAAACTTCATATAATTCACAGCATAACAGAGTGTATTTTACAATCAGGAGGCTGAATCCATGGTTGGCACAACTCCACTGAACTCACTGGAGTTGAACTGCTTTATTGAATTGCCTTGTGAACCTATGTATTGTAAGTGGATGTGCTGTAGTCCTTGGAGTGGAAATATCAATGCCTTTCAATATTGCACAAATTTAAGTATAATCTCAAAGTCCTTTGATTCCTCGAGGGGCATTACGTTGATTTTATTAATAAGTGGGGAAGGTCTTTTCTCCAAGAAGCTTCATTAGCCTATGCTGGTAGAAAGGCTGTATTTTGAGTCTTTCAATTGTAAATTGGAAGCATCTCTATGACGTAATCACTTTACAAGGGTATTTGAAACTGGAACTGTACTTCAGGGGATGAGATCACATCATAGGCATTGACCAGTGTGGTTATTTCATTGCTCAAAATACTTGGGGGAAATCATTTCTGAGAATTACCTTGTTATTTTAAATGTGGTTCTGTGCTGCATATCCCACCCACCTCCAAGCCTGGCCTTCAGCTACCTGGACTGTCCTCCTTCCCCTCCACTCAGCCAGCTTTAGCTTTAGCTGACACTTTCTCAAATTTCTGGTTCCCAAATGAAAACTGTTGCCCCATGGATCACAGTTTAGAAGTGTGTTCATCAGTCCACCTACCAAGGCCCCTCGCTTCAGGTCTGAACTTGAGCTGGTGTTCATCCGTCATCACCATCTCCCACTCCTGCCTATTTCAGCCATGCCTACACCAGAGAATAGTGCATCCATAGTGGCTGATATTGTTTAATTATGAGGTTGCTTTTGCACCTCATAAGGTGCTTTTGGAGACACCAGTCTCCATTCTTGCAAGGGGGGATTTGGAGGACAACGTGGGACAGTGCTGGTTCCTTGGTGACAGAAGGGTCAAACAACTTCAAGGAGGATGGAACTGTGCTGTGTCCACACAAACAGCCACCTTGCTGTCCTGAGCTGCTTGACATATTAGCAGTGATGTAGCTGATCTGTAAATTCTAGAGGGTCTGATGACAATTTTCCTGTTGTGCCTGGGAAATGATGACCTGGACTGGGACTACTCTGCAAGTAACAACCAGATATGCTGAGATAAGAACCAGGATCTCATTTCATTTTTAGGCTGCACCTGCTGATGAAGAACTGTCTTTTCCCCCAAATGAGTACCAATAAAAACATGATAACAAATAATCCTACATTTAAGTCTTAATTAAAATTACATTTCACCTTTGGAAGAAAGGTTATACCTTGATGTTGTTTATTCTGGTTTTTTCACATACACTTACTGTGTATTAAACTATTACTCCAGGTGATGACTATCCAGGAGTTGGTCGATTTTAGAAAACGAATTTTTCATTAGGAGGAAGAAATCACAGCACAGTTTATAAATACATTCTGGAAATGTATTGCTCGCAGTAGCTAAAGCCAAATCATAAATCGAGCTGTAAATGTTCTGTTTAGATGATTCAGTTTTTCAGAAAAATCCTTGCATTGTTCATATCTGTGCTTCCAGCTACCTGGATTTCTCTGAATGTATCCTAGGGAGCATACACAAAAAACATATCAAAAAACCAAGGTGCGTATTTAAAGTTATGCAGCTTTTAGATGTCTTGAATATACAGCTATAGACTTTGATTAATACCAATACAGCCAAAAGCACCCATTCTGCAAACAAACAAGAAACCTCACATTATTACACAGGAACATGTGTCCATACCCCCCTAACTCCCCCACCTGTACAGACTAAGAGGGTTACTCCATATGGAGGACTAGGTAATGATAATAGTAGCTATTCAGTTACTGATCCTTAAAAAAAATACTCTTATCGTCCTGTAAGATATTTGTTCATGTGGACTAGCAGCAAGTCTTTGTATGTGTGTTTCTTGGCTGGTTTGCTGCCATCTAAAGCAAGTCTTACTCATTTATTCAACAATCTGTGCAAATTTAACATCATTTGGTTAATGATTTTCCTGCCAAATTCAGAGACAATTGTATTTAACTACAAACCTCATTTTAATACTCTATTTAAAAGTCTAATTGAACCATCACTATTTTGCCTTTGATTTGTTGTATCTTTATGTGTTGTCTTGGAGATTTTGATGTTATGTCCTTCCAGATTCATTGATATTTATAACATGGACAGCATGTTTCTAGAGGCACAAAAGGGTGGAGAAGTGCTCCCTGATGGGATACGTTTCAGGTTACAAAAGGTCTAAGGAGGACACTTCACTTCTATAAGATGGAGATATCCTATCAATGAAAATGTTAAAAGAAAACAAGCAGCTAAAACTGGAGTACATGTTGTGGCAATCATGTTAATGGAATTAGCCATAGAACTTCAGGTTCAAAAAAATGAATAAAAACCCCAAAGCCCGTTCTTTGATGATTTCAGGAAAAATAAATATGTTAACATCTGCAAATAATCTCTTCTAGGAGGAAGAAAAACACATAGATCATTAATAAAAAAATGTTGAGTCAACATACATTTTCAATAGGGCATTTTGACTGTAAAATATTGAAATGTCTCTTGTAAAATGGGTCTAGCCTTTAGTGGGTACTGGGATGGGGTACTTGTTGACAAACTACTGCTGTGAAAGGACAGTAGGATCTAGTGCAGTATTTCCCAAATTCTGAAATCCAAAGCATAATCACCTCACATGTGATAGACCACATTTATAAACAAGATGGTTCTGATGTTGCAAAAACCCCAAAGTTTTGCACAGTCTAATAAAAAAAAAGATAAAAGTACAGAAAGCCGTGATTTCTAACAGTTTAATTACTTTCCAGTATTGTAGCAGTAGTCATAGGAAAAAACCCAGAAAGATATAAGCAGATTACTTCAGTAGGACTGTATTCTCTATAATTTATTACTGGGATGGCCCAACATCCACGTTTATCTCTGTAACAGGAGCAAGGCATCCATTTTCTCATGCACAGATTGAGTAATGTTACTGCCATATTTTATTTCCAAATTAGAGGAAATGTCACTCAATGTTCATATTTAAAATGAGAAGGAAGAAAAACACTCCATTCAGTCTAAAGAAAAAAAAAAAAAGAAGTTAAATCTGGTAAATATCCACTGACATTTGTATGAACTTAAAGCAAAGCATGAAGCACATCTTGGAGTAGGACAGATCACATATCATATCAGGTAACATACATCAATTTTTAGACTGAAATATTTTGATTTTCTGTGTGGTAAACAATCTCACACACAATGGTTGGTTCATTATGCAGAGGGCCCCGGGAAATCTTCTGGAGCCAGGATGCAAAGATGACCTGTGTGCACCCTATAGATCTATGGAAGCATCTCACGGTAAGCACAAGAGTAGAGTGAGATAAAACTGTGTCTGTGTGTGCATACCTGCAGATACAGAAGACTCAGCTTCCTATGAGAAGCTTAGAAATAATTTAGCCATCTGCTCTGCAGATCGCTCAGTCCGAATATAAATAATTTGGACAGCACATAAAGGAGATTGCTTTTGTTTTCTCTCCCACACATATTCAAAACCAATCTTGAATTTGAGATCTTTCATTCAAAATTATAGTCCAGGCTACAGTCCCTACTGGGAATTAAGATAAAGCATTACCTATAAAAGGAATTAAAGTGTTGGTATCTGCATGCACTTCTGAGCAGCTGGTCTATATTTGATGTATATCTCTGTTCCTGGCTCCATTCTAGAAAGGGACAGTACAGAATGAGCCAACTGGCAGACATCTCTGAGGATCCTCCTTTGAAATCAGCAGGAATTTCAGCAGAGTTTCCTTTCTTCTCTGCCTGCATGGATAAGATCCTGGCATGCTTGAACCTGCTGTGCTTGTGGCTGCTTTCGTCTGTGCTGGAATCTGCTGGGCGGTTTTGTAGGAGCCTCCCAGGGAAACCAGGTTTCTCAGCCTGTGGTGGTTGGCTGTCCTGGCAGTAACACAAACTCCATGTCCTTCAGAGCATT
Source organism: Oreocharis arfaki (assembly GCA_013398015.1). Classification (NCBI taxonomy): domain Eukaryota; kingdom Metazoa; phylum Chordata; class Aves; order Passeriformes; family Paramythiidae; genus Oreocharis; species Oreocharis arfaki. The sequence goes on from VZRR01005769.1 coordinate 867,563, forward strand.
TGAGCTCTGTTTGGTTTTTAGGAAAACATACTTGATTATGTTCTTAAAATCTTAACATTTCACTTTCAAGTATTTTTACCACCAGCTGTTGTCCGATCCTGCAAAATCCTGAGTACCGTCAGCAGTCTCAGGGCTTTAGCTGGACAACTACATCTTTGAAGTGCTGCTGCCGTTTTCCACCACTGGAGCAGGAAGCTGAATAGTTTTATCCAGATAGACTTATTCTTCCACAGCGAGGAAATAAAATATTCACAGTAGATTATGTTAGCTGTCTGTCTGAGCTGCCTTCACACATCCAAATAGCTGCCCTATTTTTCAAACAAGCCAGCAGCCTTCCTGAGTTTCATTACCTGTATCAATCTTAACACTATTTAAATAAAAAGGAAGAGCTTTAAAATGTGAGAGAACAAGCCTAGATATTTTCCCATGGGGCACCTCTGAGCACAATAGTATGTTCGCTTCAACATTTTTTCTGTGTCTCTTTCAAGCTAACCACATCCAGACTGTGGACATGCCAGGAAATGCCATTCTGGGACTAATTTACTGGTACTGAAAATTTTATTTCCAGAACTGTCACTTTCCAAGGGAATTTGAGTATCCACAAGTATTTCAGCTGTAAGGATCCATTTTCTGACATTTGGGATCCATCTGCACTGCAGTCCAGCTGGAACCAAACGGGCCCCATCCATCTGTAATCTCCCTGAAACTGTCCAGGACTGTCAAGGAAATTGCACTATGACCACACTGGAACCAGTGTTGGTGTTGGCTGGTACAGCTCAATGCTTTGTGTGGAATGAGATTTAAATGAGATCATTTCACTACCCTTTTGGTAAATTCTGTTGGGAAACAGCTGGAGGCAATGATTTCATTGCCTTATTATTAGCTGTGTTATAGGACACAATAGAAGCAGAAAAGAATAGGGGTTGTGTCAGAATTTTATGTAAAATTGTTCTCTCCTGCCCAGGCATCAGCACTGGGTCATCAAAACACTCATCAGATCTGAATCCCAAGAGCTGGCTAAAAATGGAAGGACACATCAAATGGGGCTCCACATGGGCTGGGTTTAGCTTGGTTTTTTTTCATTAACAGATGATAGAATAGAGATTATACAGATGACAGAAACCCAAAAGGGACTGCAAGAATATTTAGTGCAGGGCAGCCCTTAAATACAAAACAATCTTGACAAGCTGGAGCCAGTCTGGGGGAAGTACTGGGTAGCACACCTAGGCAGAGCTAATCATCTGCACAAACACATAACCTACACCAGGCAGCTCAGGAGAGCAGGACGTTACAGTGAATCAGCATGGTAACGTCGGTCAATAATTTCAATCTGTTGTCCCATGTTCCTCTTCTTTGCAGGGATCTACAAGCAAGCACAGCTGGAAAGACAGGTGAGGCCGATTTTCTGCTTCACACAGCCCCGTTTGGAATCAGCAACAGATTTGCCAGTCTGGGGCATTTTGAGAAGGATGGTGTGCAAATGGAGAGGGTCCAGAACAAAGAAACAGAGAATGAGCAGAGATTTAGAAAATCCAGGTGGCTGGATTGACTGAATGAACAGATGATACCTAGTGTGAACAAGGGATAATGGAGAGGAAAACATAGTAATAGTCACCTAGGCATGCGAAATGCTAGTTCTGGAAGAAGTTAACATAGTCTTGTGTTTTGGACATGAAGAAATAAGTTGAATTATTACATTGAAAAATGGGATGAGACATTTGGAAGAACTCTCAGATTGTACAGACAGGAAAGAAAAAGGCAGTGTGCAGAGGCAATGAAACTTATGGCTGTAGAGATCTGTAAGAATTAGGGTCACAAATATCTTTCAGATAGGTCACACTTAAAACCAATCTTGCTTCAGGAGTCTCCAACTTTCTGATCCTTCCAAGCTAGAGTAAAATTGCCAGGGTGTCAACAACATTCCTCAACAGCAGCTTTCCTTCAATGAAACTACAACCCACCGGTGTTCAAGTCCAGTCTAAAAACTGTTGAAAAGAAACAGAATATCTGAAATGAATTAAAATTCACAAGGAGATTGATCTTCCAAGAAGAGAGAAACTTACTTGTAGTAACTGTCACTGTTACTTAGTTAAGAGTTATGGGATAGTCTCTGTTGCTGCAGAGGTAAGATGGAAAAGTGAGATCTTCCTGTCTTACATCTTCTGTTCCCCTATTTAACGAAGATCTACCCCTTTTGCTGCATTTTTGAGCCTGTAAAAATAGAGAGATTGGCTAGACACTTCACAGAGATGACTTCCTGTAAGAGATATTGTCTCCTAAGCCAAAACTCTCCTTTGTAATACAAAACCAGTAGTGGATCAGTGCTTATCTTGGTCTCAGTCTTATTTAGGATGGGTCAGCTGAGCATCTTCTAGGATGTGTTCTGGCCCTTGGGATTATTCAAAGTGCATCATGTAAGGAAAATAAATTCACTACAAACTGATACAAAATAACACAGTCAAACAAAAACAACTTCACAGCAATCTTCAGATAGCTTCCTCAGGGCAGGAAGAAAAGGCCATATAAACTTGCCTTTCTGCAGAGTCCTGAAAGTCAACACTTCTCCTTGGTCAGGTGAAGATGTGATCTGGTAAGTCAGGTAAACTGGAGCTGTACTGCCATGAAGGCATTTGGCCCAGGTGACAGTACAAGCCGGTTTGAAGTGCCCTGGGGACGCTAGCTACATCTGCCTCCCTTATACTTGAAAGAAAAATTTCTGTTACCATGCAGAGACCTTTAGTCAGGTTCTTATTTGGAAAATTATTAAGTGATAAATTTTACCTTACCTTGGAAGAGCAAATACCTGAGGACCCTCCTTGCAAAAGAGGAAAATAATCCTAAACAAGTAATTAATGTCCCTTATTAAAATGTAGGCATAATGAAGTCAGGGCCTTACAGATGGGATCTGTAAGACAAAATTATTCCTATAATCCACTGATGCTTCTCCTTTGGAGGATTGCTTATTTGCTTAGATTTGTCATTTGCATATTTCCAGCCCTTCAACGCTTCTGTGATTTGTGTCTCTGCCTCCTCTTTGCCAACAGCTGGCCATCCACCTCCCTCTAAGCTGTCTGAAAAAATTCGCCCTCCCACAACTACACTGTTTTGTTTTTTGGATAGACAGTGATAAGTGTGGAGTGTAAAAGACTCTTTGATATTTTAATTCACTTTGCTGAATTATGATTCTGCATGCACCATTAGTTCAATCACAAACCAGCTACAATAAGAATTAGGTCTGTTTTGCAACATGAAGCAGACAAGACTGTTCACTGGAGCAGTCAAGGGTGTTTAATGTTACATTTGTTGATGACTTTGAAAACAAACACATGTGCACTGATGTACAGCAATCTGAAAGTCCCATGCAGATGTAACAGCAGTAGCATCTCAGGGATCCCGGGCTTGTGTTCAGAGATGGATGTGACAGAGAGGCAGCAAGGCTGAGTGAGAGTTTTACATAGTTGTGCCAGTGGTACCAGGCAGTAGCTGTAGGGAAAGTGTCTTCAGCTTTGTAGGAAATCAGAGGACTCAAAACTGAAAAATAGGAGCTTCCATCATGAATAGGGGGTGTCTGAGGAGCAGTGGATTTATAAACAAGAGCACTTTAGGTGGGGTGTCACTCATCTCCATGCAGGCTTGAAAGTTTGAAAGAGGAAACTTCATGCCACTGGGTTACATTTAGTATTGAATTCTGATCAGCTTTCCCTTCTAATAACATTGACTTTGACCTTAGCAGGGCAACTTGTGACAGAGAGGTAATCTCAGCTTCTCTCTCATCACTTCTTCCTCATCACTCTTTCACCGCACATTTTAACACTCACTCATGAGAGGTTGGCTGGGAAACCAGAACCAAACACCACCTAACTGTGGCTGAGTGCCAGCTTACAGCTACAGTCCAAAGCATATATTGCTTAAGAACCTCTCCAGTATTTATTTTGGAGAGCGTCATCACTTTCAAAATTAAGTAGTAAAGTCTTTAGCATACCCTCCTCTACTTCCCTCTTCGAGCCAGAATTTTTACAGGAAGTCCCCAGTCAGAAAAGTGTTTTTGGCAGGGAAATTGCTTTTAACCCGTAGTAGGTTGTTCACTCATGCTGTAAAGGTCTAGGCTGGTCAAGGGGAGAAGCCAACACCTCTATCCTTGAACAGCACTGTGTGACATGGAGACGGGTGAGAATTCAGTGATGACAGCTCAGAGTTGTCTCAGCACTCTCCTTATCATAGAAGCAGTGCAAAGCCATTCTGACATGTAGGAAAAGTTGCCCCACTTGGTAATGTATGACAGCACTACAAAATGAAAATGTTTGCCATTTACATATGACTGGGGACAGTAAAAAGATTTTACAGTAGTAAATTTTACATCTTTTTTGTTTTACCAATCAATAAAGCAGACAGAGAAAATTGCTTTTTGGATATACATATTGAGAAGCAAGAATTTAATTTATTGCTTGACATACCTTTTCTTAAATTAAATAAGAAAATATCTCACTACCTTAAAGTCTAATGAGCTGGTAGATACTTGTGATTTCCTACTTTTCCTGCGAAACAGCTTATAGACTCGAGCAGCTTCATCAAGCACATTTGCAATCAGCCATGTGCAAGGACATGCTCCAAAATCTATTGACATACATACGAGATATCCAGATTAGGTCCCAACTATTAAACAAATTTTAATTGCACATATTGTTCAAGATAATGATCTGTTTCCTGTCAGAGGCTGTTGTAGCTTTCAGATCTCCTGTTGTTATTTTCTAATATTTACATTACAATGGCAGCTCAAGGTCCTAGCCAGATGAGTGCTGCCCTGTGCTACCCTCTGCCCATGCTCACACACCAGCAGGGCAGGCCCTGCCCCAAAGAGCTTATTGCCAGTGCCATTAACACAGAAGTTTCTTATTGACATGTTTTTGTATCATAAGGTTCCATTACACTGAGGCAGCAATAAACCTGCAATCCCCACACTATTTATGGATTGGTTCATTACATTTCTTTTAAAATGCAATATAAATGTCTAAACTGCTATAAATACATCAGCATTGCTGCTTATCTTGCTTGTTAAACTGGCAGCTTTGTAACCTCAAGACACTGCAGCTGTGTAATCTTTCACATCTATCTGGCACAAGAACCACGGGTTTTTCTCTCCCTGTTTCCATGTATAAAAAAGGTGCTTTGATACATTGATTGTAAACAAACTACAACTGCTACTGATTGCAAATATATTGCCTTATCCATAGAAATGCTGGGCTATAAGGCAAGAGAGAAATTTCTATAGCCATTTAGTATTCTGATATTCAATCTAAACTAGTTTTGTAACAAAAAAAAAATAATGCTGGTTTCAGCCATGAATCAAAATCTCAGTCATGCTGAAACTCCATTGGCAAATCCTTGAGAATGAGATGCTTCTTAAATATTCAGAGTTTTTAAACACTGATGTTTCCAAAGACAAAAAGTGTAATCTGCATATCCTCTGATAATGCTGCATTTGTCGTGTCTAGGAAGAGAGAAGATAGTGGAGAGCATACTCTGAATGAAGACATCCATAGTTTCTGTTACCTTTTTTAGGGATATACTCGTGTTCTGTGCTGGACTTATATTGTATGGCTGTGGCTATGAACAGCTGCTGTGAGACTGGTAGCAGAAATAATGAGTCCATTTTTACAGCTCAGTAGCTGTTTATTTTTTCTCTTCAGAAGTTTAGTTTTCACTTGAAATAACAAAAGTAAACCCCAATTCCTTTTAGTTATAAGGAATTTTATGAGTCAGAAAAGAACTGTTATAACAGGGCTGAGTAAGTAAGGAGTCACTCCAAACAAGCCACCAAACTCGCACTGCCGTGACAGCAACACACTCGAAACTGGAGTTTGGCTGTGGGAGTGCTCAGTATCTGGGGAGATCCACCAAGCTGGCCGGAAAAACTTCCCCTCAGAAGAACTTGTGCTTCTGCTACAAGTTATGAATGACTCCTCAGAAACTTGAGAAGCTGCAGCCCTCTGTAGCAGGCCAGCTTTCTCTCCAAGCCATATGAATACCATCAGGACAGATGTCAGCTAAACTGATTTTGAAGAATAGCACTGACGATTACAAACCATGAACAACTGACTTCTTGGGAACTGAAGGCAGCGCTGCCTTATGTGTGCATAGATCCTGTCCCAGTGTGCAACTCAAGCTTTGTGGGTGCCCTTTGAGGGGCAGTGAAATAAGGGAGACAATATGGTAAAGAAAGAAGAATTTAATTCTCTGACATATTCCAGAGTTGACACTGGTTCTCATTGTCTCCTATGTTTTGTCCCTGACTTTTTTTCTGAGATGTTTGATTTTCATCACCATAGTTAATTCTGTAGGCCACAGTGCGCTTTGGCACCTTTGCTGTTTTAGGATCCCAAGAAGTAAGTTCTTCTTCTGTCTGCTTATAGCAAAACAAAAAAAAATCCAACCCAAAAAGCTTCTTTTCTACAAAATCTGTACCTCATAAGTAACAAAAATTGGTGGTTTTGCTGCACTAAACTCAGGAGTTTGACTCTTTAAAGCCCCATTTTTTTGTCCTGTAAATCAAGTAAATATCCTCATCTTCTTGCCTTATGTTAAAGTAAATTACATCCACTGATGAATTCATCCCACTCCCTACCTTGCAGGGAGCTGGAAAAAGCTTTGAAATGTGCCATGTGTTCATTCTGTAAGGAAGAATGTACAGGACACCTGGGTGTTTGTGGACCAAGCAGAAAGAGGGTCACTGTGCTGAAGAAGACTGTGCTGATCTCCAGGAGTCAGAGGCCAACCCTGGCCCATGTAATAATGGCTTTTCTTCTTCACACAGGGAGGGAAAAGGAGAAAGAAGGAGAGAGGGAGTAGATGACGCCTGAATCTTGTCTGGGTACAGGATTATGCTGCAGACAGGATGTGACCCTGAGCTTAGGAGTGCATCTGGACACTCAAATTTGATAATAACTGCAGGGTTAATGCCCTTTTCTCTTCACACTATGGTTTCGGTTTTATTGTTTTGCTGAAATAACCTGCCTGTGATTGCTTCAAGTTGGACCCCGGTCCCTGAGAAGGCTAATCCATACATCAATGACTCTCCACATAAAGAGTCTCTCTTTAAAACAGAAAAACGAAAAGTTTATCCCGGCTAACTTAGATCTTGGAATAGCAGGTGGCAATTTAATTGGAAGATGTAAGCTGCTAACTACTAATTTGCATGATTATAAGATTTTGTAATTGCCCTGTAAAAGTTAATTTGGCATAGGGTTCAGTGAAACTCAACAATGTTAGCATGATATTGATGTGTGTATGAGATTTGCTGTAGCTGTTTGATATGTTCCCTGCTGAAAGACCAAAGGAGAGATTTGAGGAGGTTATTTTTAAATATATACATGTGCACACACAGAGGTGAATCTTGTTGTAATGACCCCCATGGGGCCTGGATAAATGCATGTTGCATCAAGGAGTTCAAGGCAGCAGGAGTTAGTAACTTGTTCCTTCAATATAATGAGGAAATATCTGGTTGGAACTGAACATGAATACCTAGTAATTTTTATGAAGATTACCTCACTGATCGACATTTATCTTGCATTTTAAAAAGAAAAATGTTTAAAATCCAAAAATGTGCACTTATATGATAAATACAACTTGCAATGAGGAAAGTGAGGAAAAAACCCCCAGTTTTGTATTTAGGTCAACCTTGTATTAGTGTTTGCTGTAATGCAGCTAATTAGGAAGGAAAAATGTCTTTTGTAATTGGGCATGCACGAAGGGGAGTCTGAAGCAGAGCTCATCCTAGTGCCATTTGACTTTGTGTGTGTAGGTACTATCTGCAAGAACTCCTTGCAGGCTGCAGTCTATAAAAGTTTTCTTATGCACGGTGTGGATCCCCATCAGAGGTTTCAGGACACGGCTGCACGAGCAAGGAGCTGCGCTGTGCTGTGCAGAGGGATTAGCTCAAGGCTCAGATGTTGCAGGGTTCAGGGGGCTGAACCCTGGGCAGGTCGGTGGGTGTCACAGTCCCTGCCAGCCCCTGTGTCCCACCTCCTGCTCCGCCCCTCCACAGGGAGCCCAGAGCACCAGGACACAGCCATGGTAGAACAAGGTGCCCTTGAAAAACTGAGGGAAATGCCAGATTCGGCACCTTCTTACTTTTCCCTTCCCTGTAAGCTGGCAGTTCACAGTGGGTCACTTCACTGTCACAGAGGACTGTCAAGGGCAGAAATAAGATGAGAGAGGAAAGGTGTAGCAGGGGTTGTGCAAAAATACCAGATTCTTGTTGTACATCTACACCAGAGGAGAACACCCCATGCTTGACTGAGTTGGTAAGGTACACAAGCACATATCTCACTAAAAGCACAATAATGGAATTGCTGGTCTTATATTTTTAAATTAGTAACGTGTCGATGTGGTTCAGTGTTCTGGGACCCAGTGTTACTGAAAACAAACTCACACACTCACATATCCATATTGGTCTTAGAGGGTAAAACTCGATTTCTGAATTAGTTTTTATTTCTCCCTCCCTTCTTGTTTTCCATCATGTCTGGGGGAAAGAAATAAGGGGAAGGTTGCATGTGATATTTGTAAATAGGATATCCAAGTTAGGTTCTGTGATCATGGCATGGATGGGTGGGTGTTTGTACACTGCTCTGCTGGGCATGAAGGAGACACTAAAGACAAAAGGACCAGGAGTGTTCTGTCTGCTGTCTAGCAGCACTAGAAGAAGGCCTTGCCAAAAGAGTGGGTGGATCAGGATGGCTGACCTGGAGAGTTACCCTTGCAACTGTTATGTATGTGTTAATGAAAAGAAGACTGGAAGATTCAGAATAAATTACTACTGAGAGTGAAAGCTCAGAGAACTGTATGACAAATATTTAAATATTGCATTATAGTCTCTAGACAAACTCTTTTAAGTTGAGAGCATGGGACTGGTTTTCTAATGGGATGCTGAAAGATGTGTAGATAAAGAAACAATTAGGAAGGAAATTGGAAATCTAGAGATCTGAACCTATCTCTTACTCAGATGCTTTAAAGTCATTCAGGTGTTCACAACTATTTAAATACTTCTCTAGTTTTACGTGCCTCTAACAAAGCAATGAAGCAGCATTGTCATAAAGAGCCCAGCCCTGCTCCAGCTGAAATTTGTCTGACATAGACAAAACAAATAAACCCCCCAGAAGCTCAACAATACCATTTCACATGCAACATTATACCTACTGAATGAGAGGAAATGTAGGCATGCATCAGAGTAAAGTACTCTTAAAAGCTCATTTGGCTGGTATGTTTTTTACCTAGAGGGGAAACTACTGTATATGCAAAACTCAGATGAATATTTACAATATCCAGGAATAGGTACCGGGAAGGGAAGGGGAGGGGAGGCGGGGGGGAACATGCCGCAAATGTAATCATCTTCTGAATGGTCCAAAACCAAATTGTTCTCACCGCTGTTGCTGAGCAACAGTCCCACTATGGGATTCAGCCTGTGCTAATGTATGGTGGGAGAGCCCAGCCTACCCAGAGAGTGAGAGATTGGAGCACCAGGCGAGGCAGCAGAGGGGCCTGGCATGGCTGAGCTCCACTTCCCAGCAGCTGTGACCCCCCAAAGCACATATTTTCCCCATTCTCCTGGCCTTTTTTTGGCAAGCAGCTTTCATAACAGGCTTTAAATAAATAGCAAAGCAAGACCAGCAGCAGAGCACAGTGGTACTTCGTAGTTCTTGTAGCAGGCCAGTTTCTACCTCGGACATTTTCTGTAAAGTAAAGCATTAGCATTCTTGTGAGGTGTTCAAAGGTGCTGAAACTCTAGGGAGGAAGAGGGAAAAGCAAATAACAAGTCTATCAGAAAATTCATGGGATTTAAAAGCAGTGCCCCTCTGTGACTTCAGTTCTGAAGACCACATGTGCTCTCATTAGGTGGTAACACAGTAAAAATCCACTGTCTAAAGGACAATGATCCACTGTATTTCAAAATAAAAATTCTCAAACTCTTAATCATCTGACACAATATGATGTCAGTTTTCATTTGCTTCCTTCAGCGGGTTAGTCTTTAAACAATCAATTTGGAGACTAAGAAAGGAAAAGGAAACCACAAAAAATGTGTGTTCAAATAATGTTAATAGGCTGTTCTGAAGTAAAAGAAAAAAGAAGCCAAACCAACCAATGAAAACAAACAAAAAAAGCCAATCCAAAAAGTGATTTGCGGCTGATGGGATGACTTGAGAGAGCTTACTGTACCAAGGTGTACAGGAAAATGGTACATTGGAACAGAGATATTTCAAATGCATATATGACACACCTGGTAATACAGTTTATGGCTGATTTTGTTGTGTTGTTCATAATGCAGTGTAAAGCTGACAGTCCTCTGGGTGGAGAAGAACATCTGGGCTTCCCCTGGTTTTCATAATCAAAATGTTTTATAACGCTTGCTATTTTAGCTATTTTTTAAGAAAGCTGAATCTTTATTTTTCTAAGTAACTTTGCCACCAATGTGGAATTTGTAGTATGAAACAAACTCTACTTACCTTTCAGTCTGTATCCCTAAAATTATTATTCTATATGAAACTCAAATTGAAAATATGGTCTTTCAGATTGAGTTATTGATGGACAGATTGACCCTTTACAGAAACAGGCTTATGGGGAAGGAAGAAGTGAAAGAGTAAAATGAATGGCTGTAGCCACAAAATGCCTTATTCCATATACCTTGGAAAGGTGGTACCCAGTAGAAGCTCTTAGTGATAAACCAGCACTTCATCTGGTAGCCTTTGTCTGGTATTTATCTGGTAAAGCAGCACTGTGTCTGTATCCCAGTCCCCAAACTGCCAGGGTTGTTCTGACCGTCTGTGTGGACACGTTCCGAAGTCATCACAGCTGGATCTCACCTCAATATTGGATCAAACTGAGGGTTAAGTGTAAACAAGTATAACCTTTCACATGCTCCAGAGCAGGATCTCATTCCTGCAGGGAGGCAGGAAAAAAAATTAAAAGCCAGACAGTGTAACCCTCTTTGATTCCACTTCCTTAGTCCAAGAGGAAAACTTCCTTTTACAAAATTGGAGAATAAAGTTTTCCTGCTTGTTAGACTGGCTGCCAAGCTGCTGATTTTGGGGTAGCAGTTTAATAGAGTTCCTTGCACTCACGACAGGCTAGGTGGGAAATTGCAGAAGAGCACAGAGGAAACTCACAATATACTTCCCCCCTATTATTTCTCAGCTTATTTTGAAATTAGGAAATCATGTGGAAACAGCAGGAGGATTCCTAGCCTTGTGCTATTTCCTTCCCCTGTGATCATGAAGTTTTATTGCTGCATGAGCCCTGCTGCCTACCATTTCAGAGGAGCTCAGCAAGAGGTGAGGTTTTTCTAAGTGTGGGTGGTCATGTCCGTGTATTCAGCAGAAGCAATACGGTTATTCAGCCTGAAAAAGGCAGCTCAAGATGAAGTATAGAAGAATAATTTTCAAAGAGAAAATAACGAAGAAATAACAAAAGCACCCAGGGAATTCATTCTTTTTTTTTTTTTTTTCCTTNCTTGGACTACTTTTTTTTTTTTTTTTTTCCTTTTGGTAATTGCTGCTGAAGAGCCTGGCACTGAAATGACATCATTAAGTCAAGGTATCTCACTCATACACTTGTGAGGAAAATTGTATGAAATGAAAGGAAATTTCCCCAGGACTCAGCCTATTGCATTGGAAAGCTCTTCTACTAGTGGAAAACAGTTACATGCAGAAAGATGACCTGCTTGCTGATGCAGGCAGAAGTATAAACATTTTTCAATAAGTTGGGATTTTAAATTTCTTTATTTTAAAAGTTATTCTAAATTTCTATTTTACTATTATTTGTAGGTGCAGATATTCACAGTCATATACACCTTCATTAATATCATTTGTGTCAGATTTCCTTTTTCAGAAGGCATGTACAAATGAGTTTCCTGGAAGACAATTTCATGAACCCCTAAACTTTGCTTTTAAGCAAATAGTGCATAGTGAAAAAATATCAGCTATTGAATATTAGCAACATACTGCTCATAAATAAGCAGCAAAGGAATTTTGGCACATACCTTCCAGTAGGTAATATTGACCAATAAGAAAAATCTTTCAAGAACTTCATATAATTGGAGAAATATGATTTTTTTTTCAGCAAATTGGTGATAACTAGCTGTTCCACTCAGTACAGCTAATACTCCCCATTCTATCCCATGGATATATCACAGAATGTCATAATGGCAGAACCCTGTTCTTCCTTCCTTCCAATATTTGATACCTCCACAAGTAGTTCAGGTATACATGCTCAGCATGCTGTAGCACAAGAGAGTATTAGCATATAATCTCCATTCTGAACCTGCAAGTAACCTCTCTGAAGATCATGAAGAAAGGAGCACCTCCAAATATTATACTACACTTGGCCATTTTTTTCCCCAATTAGTTAACTAAAATTCAACTAGTAAAAAAAATAACACTCCTATTTTCACATATTTATTTATTTACTTGCTTATAGTCATGGAAAGTTGCTACAAGGAGAGATATACTTCAAAGCAGACAGCTATTATCTAGTTATTACATATATTATATATTAACACTACTATTATCTAAATTCTGATCACTGACATACTAATTTCAGAACACATCAAAAATATTTAATGAAAAACCTGATCTTCCAGTTTCTTCAGGGAACTGAGTTAATGCTGGAAGGACAAATCTGGAAAATACTGGCATGGATACCTAGCCTTTTCTTTAATGGAGCAGCATTTCTATTACAAGACTTACACTAGCAACTTCATAATTAAAGGGAAAATTTTCTCCCTTGAGCACCTGGATGCTACAAGCTTTTGTTGTAGTTTTGGTCCTCATTTCCTCCCCTCATGCTGGTTTTCAGCCTGCTGTGGAAGACAAGGGGTATTGCAATGTTCTTGAAAGAAGAAAATATCTGCTCCTCTGATTTGAATTTACAAAGCAAAATGCTCTTCTCTTCAAGAAGCTCTGCTCTGTGCTTTGTGTACTTTCATATGGTTAGAACAGGATTAATTTATTTTCTACACTTTCTGTTATCTCTTCTCACCCTGGGGCTGTCACATCTCTTGCTCAGACAGGCAGGGGAAGGGAGAACTTATCATTGCATTTAGATGGAATTTGAGGAAATATTTTGTCAAATCTGTTTCTCTGCATCATACTTATCTTCATGATTCATGAGCTTCACACTGCTATTCCTCCATGGCCAGGTAGGGAGGGAACTCAAGAATTGTACCTATGATTTGCCCTCTTACTCAGAATAATTGGCTGCCAACAGAAGAGCCTAAATTACTTCCTTTTGTAAGTGAAACATCTCACATACATCTCTGGTCTCCCTCTGAACCCTCCAAAGCAGGATAGTGCTGCTGTTCACTACCACACTGCAAGTTAGCTTCTCCTTTAAATGAGGTTTAGGTTGAGATTTCCACTTTTGTGCTTTAAGACACCTTTTCTCCACCTCTGGACACAGGGGATGTCAGATCAGGAAAGGGGAAATCCAGAGGTGCCAGTACTCTCAGTGACTTTCGGGTGGTAGAAAATACAAGTGTGCTACCCTTTTGGTGGCTGGGCCGGGAGCACAGGGCACCCTCTGTCCTGGAGCTTTTCAGGAGTGACTACAGGGCACAGCCAGAGTTCTGCCTTTCTCTCCTGCAGCACAGCGCCTTTACCCAGCAGAGCAGCAAGCCCATGTACATGGGATGCATACAAACTGCTTATTGTCTTTCTGTCAGGAGCATCACCAAATAGTCTCACTTTTCCCAAATAAAAGCAGATCTGGATTGCAGAGCTGGCAAGAAAAACAAACAGCAACCCTGTCTTAAGTGAAAACACTACCAGATGCCATGAGTAACACAGAGAGCTAGCGTGAGACAAATACTGGGGAAGAGTAGCTTGATTGTTTTAATAGCAGTTTTCTTACCTCTGGCTGTTTATGAGAGCAGATAAGCTAAAAAAGCCTTCCCCTCTTTTTTTTTTTTTGTTATAAAGTAATGCATACTCTGTGCTGAATGCCTTGGTGTTTCTTTTTCTTTTTCTTCTATCAGCTTGATGTAGAAATCTAAATGTCACTGAGCAGGTTGGGGTTTGGGCCAACGAGATAATACCTCAGAAGGGATTGATCCCAGATACATTTAAGGGGCCTTGCAGCCGCTGCTTCGCAATATGCTGCAGACTCTGCAGCCTAGGAAAAGACACAGAGAATTAGTGAGATATATGAAGAAATGCAGAATACAAACTTAGTCCCCAAGACATTTCACGCCCTGCGGATTGCAGACTCTTGTACCAGGCTTATGCAGTTGTTTATTTTTTTGTCTGCCAAGCATGGGTGATAAAATTTGACAAGCAGTATGCTTACTTATCTGTTTTTTGAGAAGTAATGCTTTTGCACATTTTTCTTCATTATAAGCTCTGAACAAGTGAGGTGCAACGTTCCACTTAAATAGCTTCTGCATGCATACACAGCATCACAAAGCCAGGTTGTAGGAGAAAATACAATGGGAAATAGAATTTTAAAAGCAGTATGGCAGAAGTAGGGAAAAATATTTTCTTTAAATATTATTTATCCTTTTCAAAGAGTTCACTTCATGCCATGACAGGAATGGAATATATTCCATGGTACAAAATTGTTTCCTGGGAATGAAAATGTGATTGACACCTAAGTTTGAATTATTGTGAATATGTGGAAAAAACGGGATTGACAAAGCAAATAAGGGGTTTGAAAAGCATGATTATATTGGGACAGTTTTAGTATAGAGCAGTCTAGTTTTTAAAAGAAAAATGGTCTTCATGCAACAGGCTCTAGTTGTGAACAAAATGCCATTCAACAAGAAGGAGATGCTTTAACAGCTCAATTATTGATGACGCTGAGTCAGGAGCCTGTGTATTTAAAGTCTACATTTGCTTTGTCACTGGAAGTAGGGAATCAGCCCTAATAGACAACCCAAAGATTTCTGATATGCCTGCACTGGAAATGATGCATTTCTGATTACGATGACATTTCTGTTAGACAAGTGATGGGCCAAGTACTGAAACCCTTCCTCAGCTGTAATTCCCTTCCTAACCAGGCCAGTACTGCTTCAATCCAGTTGAGCTTTTACTGGCAAAAGAAGAACTGTTTTCTGCCACACGCTCCCCCTAGTTCTGGCACCTCTGGGAGATCTATGTGTGTCCCTGCAATGGCTGGGCACTCCAGAGCTGTTCCTGCACCAGCGTCTTTAACTAACACCTCTGCAGTGGAACCAGTGTGTGGGTAAGTAAATAGCAGAGAGTGCTGCCTCTAGTTTTCTCAAATACAAATTGAAACTACTTTGTGTAAAGAATGAAAGAAACTCTGCTCTCCAGGAGAAATATCCAAAGAAAAATCAGGCGCTTGTATCGACAGAGAGTAGTTTGGCCAGAATGCCCTCTCACATTCATAGCACTCGGGCTGAATTATCATTATGTATTCCCATCGCGTGCCTCTATTGTCAACACACTATCACACAAGTTATTCCATTCCTCCTCTCTGCAGAAAAAGATAGGCATAGGCCTTCATAGCCTGAAAGAAAATATTTTTATTGGGCCATTCCTGATAAACATTTTTACACAATTACCTTACCTTCCAGATGTCAGGGTACTGTAAAATTTTCAAGAATAAAGTGACCATTAGGAGGCATTAGCCAAGAAGAAAGAACCCTAATTACTTCTTCAAGTAAGTAATAAATGAAAGTCGCTGGGTTTCTGAAGGGTTGTCACCTTTGCAGTCATTTCAATAGACCTTTCTATCCTTACCTATACCAGATGAAGTGGAACAGTAAATGCAATGCACTTAGAAGCATTAGTCCTACTGTTGTGTTTTCTTTAAAGAAAAACTTACTTGATCTCCCTGCAGCCTCAGTCAGTGAAGAAGCACTGAGTGTGTAGAATTGTTACTGTAAAATATCCTTTGCATGTGCAATAAAACCTGGATGTCCATATGGCCTCCAAATGGTCTATGCCCAACCTAGAAACAATTAGGTTCTGTTGTTTCTTAGATAAAAGAGTATCAAAACCAGTCTGACTTGAAGAGATAGGTCTGTTTTCTTTTACACTTAAGTGTATGCAGTTTTGTGACTCAGTAGGAGAATAGCTGGATGCTTTTTTCTCGAGGCTGAATAATGTCCCTCCCTACTTTGGTATGACTTGATTTGTTGTATCCCTGTTTGTTACGAGTCAGTTCTGGAGAGGAAGGCAATATTCCCCCAAGCAGAGGCACTGCTGTCTTCCCAACAGCTCTGCCACAACCAGAGGGGCATTCAGAGCACAAGGTGCTGCAAACCAGACAGCACCTCTCACATACAGCACATGCTGCATCCTGGCTGCTTCATTACCAATATACGTGTTTCTTCTATGAACTGCTTCATCTGTTAGCTATCAATTGCTTGCCTTGGTAAATTAAACAGGTTTTTTTAAAAGCATCTATATTCATGTACAATGTGTGGGTGATGTTTTTCCCTTTTTCTTTGTGCAAGTGTGGTCTATCCCCATTAGAGTAAGCCTTTGGGGAATATTATAGTATTAGAATCTCCTGAAAACTGATAGTTAAGTACTTATCATCAGGAATATGTGAATCAAACCAATTTTCTTTCATTTTTACTTTCAGAAAGATGATTTTGTAGGACAAGGCTCTCTAATTGGATGTCTCAGCCCTGTGAGATAAAAACAAATTTTGTTTCTCTGCATAAAGAGCATATATCACAGGAAAGATGAGAGTACAGTAATACTGTCCATTATACAGATATATCTTTCTAGCTCACACTGATTCTGTGCATCAGTCAAGGTTTCCAACACAAATGAAAGCATATTAGCCTCATAGGGTACCAGTTAGAAGTACATGTTCCCTAATTAGCACTTTGATGTAGCTTTGTCCAGGTAACATACATAGCTTTAATCATAGCAAGGCATTGTCTGTGATGGTCAGCAAATCCCTAGGTCATCTTTTCATCTTACAGTCTGATGTCTCACAGATAAATGCCTAGAAAGACTTCCTTTTAATACCTGCTTACTAGCAGGTGCATTATGGGAGGCTCACCTTGATCCCTAAGATGCAGAAATTGCTTGGAACAAAGACCCAATCATAATGTAAAATCTTCTCCCAAATGCATCTATTCCTCTGATCTTTTATGGCTTATCAGCACGTTTTCTGACAGAAAAAGTAAAAGTACAATTTTATTTAGAAAGTGTGATAGCAGACCAGGTCTCAATTTCTTCTGAAAGCCTGTCAAAAGCAAAAATATTATAAATTCATCATACATTAATCATATATACCCATTAGGGAATTTGTTGCTTCTGGCATTATCTGTCATAGGGAAAGTCACACAACCCAAATGATTCCATTTATTTTAGTATTATAACTAATCAAATACAGTTTGTGACTCCCTGGTTCATGATGCATTCAGACTAACTCAGAAGATGCTGGAAGGGAGCAAGTCGGGTCTGTACCTGAGCTTGGCAAAGGACCAGGACTCCCCATCTGCTTCTTTTTGCATTGCATTGCACTGTCATGTTTCTGAGCCCTTTCTGCAAGCTGTGTGGAGGATTGGTTTCATCGAGCTGGTCGTGGTGAGGGCTGTGGATGGGCATTCGTACTGCAGGACAGATCTGGAATTATTGGCTCGGAATTATTGTCAAGACATGGGAAAGCAAAATTGATCATGAAGTATCAGCTAAAGGATTCGAATCCAAAACGTTTTGAAGCAAAGAAGAAACACAGGGGATAGTGCAAGGTTGAATATTGTTAGCACAAATCTGTTCTGACAAACATGGTCAATAGTTTGCTTTTCACAATTCAGTTAACATTTATTTCAAGGCTGAGAGGAAAACACCACTGAAATTTCTAGCCCGCTCAGACACTGGGCGCAGGAAATTCTGCTAGGACCAATGAATCATGAAATCTGTATAGCGGGGTCTTTTCCTTCAGCTTCAGCAGGTGAGGCAGTGGGCACGCACTGCTCCTCCTTGCCCTGGGCCAGTGGCGCTGCACCGAGGGAGCAGCGACTCTGGGCGCAGTCGGCAGCAGATGTCAAGAGTCGCCCAAGTGTGATGTGTGTCAGAGAGGGCCCAGAAGGTCCCGTTCAGCGACAGCAACAACCCAGAGGGGACTGTCAACCAGAGAGGTGCCAGCGGACGGGCAGAGGAGCGGTGCGGGACCGGCTCGGTCCGGGCCGCGCTCAGGAACCGGCCGGAGAGGGGAGGCAGGGACACCGCTGCTCCTGCAGCACCGACCTGGGGAGGGCAACAATGCTGGCAGCAGGGGCAGGAAGGAGCGACACGACATAATGGCCGTGACAAATGAGCAGCAAGCGCACATCACACGGAGAGGAAAGGAAAGAGGAGGGCCGGGGGCGGCCGGGGCAGTGCGAGCTTCCGACAGAGCCGCGGGCAGCCGCCCCAGCGCCGGCGCGGCGCAGCAGCCGGCACAGGGGCACAGGCCAGAGAGCTCATTAGTGGCTGCTGGAAGGAAAATCAGAGCGGCAGAAAGGCCGCTCGCCACGTGGGATCCGATCCAGCCCTCGCTGTGGCCAGCACGGAGATCTCCATTCATCTCTGTGGGCTTCCGACAGGGCGTGGACACCCGTGGAGAAGAGCAGCCGCGCCAGGCTGTGACCGATCCCTCCGGGGGCTGGACAACTCACGCCAAACCACTTTTTAGATTGCCTGTGCTTCTAGTGCCTGTACTGCCCTTGCTCTGTCGGGTGAATCCTGTACCTGAGCAGACAAGTCCTGCCTGGCGCCCACCCTCCACTGATGTCCGTGCCTCCCTGCCCCTGGCAGTGTCTCACCTCCCAGAGGCTCCTGTCCTTTCGCCTCTCTTTTCCCTTTAGGATTGTGTGTACTGCACCAAGGACTCCTTTTAATCTTCTATCCTCAGCCATACAAACCTGAATTTCATCTCCAGTCCCTGGATAATCAAGATATTTCAACAGCTGTCAGTTTCTGGCAGAGGCCTGTTCTACCATTTTTTTCCCACAACATATTTTTCATAGCTGGTTAGAAATATGCAATATTTTGTCATAAAACTAGTCTCATTTACAGCATTTGAATATTTTTTTCCTGCTTTACAGTTACCTTTCTCTATCTTACAGTTTTTAGATTTTTTTTCCCAGTTTTAAGATTTTTTTTCCAGTTTCTGCCGTTCAGCACTTTTGCTTTTGCTGTTATAGCTTTCTCTGCCCCTAACTCCATATACTGCATTTCTGTAATGTTTTGTAATGTGTGGCTATTGAGTGGATATTCTCTCCTTTTGTTGCTTTATTCCCAGACTCATTAACTTACATACTTTGAAACTTAGAAGCTACGTAACTGTCTCCAGATCCTAAACTACATATTCTTAATTTTGTTGCCCCTCCTTCTTTGTTTTGACTGCCCCTTCACTTTATATCATCAGCAAGTGTAATCCACTTACTGCATCTTCTTTCTTCCAGGTCATTGATATATAAAGTGAAGAAAATTGATCCTCACGCTAATCCTTGTAACTCTCTTTCAGTCACATCCTTACATGTTAAACTGTTAGGATTCACGGTTACCTCTTGAAAAAACATTTGAGCTGGTTCACGGCTTATTGAAATTAGATATCCCAAAAAGGCTGACATGGCAAATTCAGAGAAACAGGATAGTAACAAAGGGAGTGTGTCTGAAAGCCAATGGTCTTTCCCTGTGGGGCAGGAGTTGGCCAGGGTCTCCAGACCTTCCATGGCTGCAAACACCTCCTCAACCAAGGGCAAACTGTCTATGAGGTGAAGGCACTGATGAAGGATATGTTCTGGGGCTGCCAGCAGCCGCTGACAGACTTGCATCAACTTGGTGAGTCCCAATGTGAGTGGCTCCATGAGCAATTTCCTCTTTCGAATGTTCTTGATCTTGTTTCGAAGCTCCCAGAGGTTTAAAGCTGTCTCCTCATCCCTGTCTCTGTGATGTGAGAGAGAAGTCTTTGTAGTTTCTAATGGAAAGCTGTCATAGGCAGAAGTTAAAAGGGGATTTCTTTTGCATCCCTTTGCTTCCCAAAGTCAGACATTTAACACAAAGAACCTGACTTTTCTACAGAAAAAGCTAGTTAAACAGAATGTGTGAATTCCTGTTATCAGATATTTTTATTATCCACCCTGAAAAAATCCCATCAGCAGAGTCATAAGCACAAGCTTGCTTTCGTGAATTCATGCTGACTTTTCATAATTAAATCAGAATTTCCCCAAGCCTGACTCTGAGTAGTATTTAATTTTTTTCCTACTGCTGCAGTTAGACAAGCTCTGAATGTTTCTTGCTTCAGAGCCTTTCCAGTCACCTTTCCAGAGGAGGAAGATAGCCTGTCTAGTGCACTGGGCTGGGACTTGAGAGACCTGGATTTAAAACTAGCTAAGATGCAGGTTGGCTGTGTGAACTTCGGCAAAAGACCTAACCTACTATATGCCCTAATACCACGTTTCTGAGCAGAGACAGTAATTTACTATCATTCAGGAGGCCTGCACAGATAAATGTGACGTGCTGAGATGCATGAAAAAAATAACTATTACATTATTTTCATGACAATATAACATTTCTTTATCGAATTACCTTGGTTGAAGATGCAATTCCTCAAAGGCAGTGGATGTCTAACTACAAGAGGAATTAGACACCTAAACAAATATTTTTGAGGCACCAGGCCCAAGTTTACATCACCAGACTGGCTTCAGCAGTGAGTCCAGCCTTTTTAAACAGAGCTGCCTGAGTAAGAGATACTGTTGTAGCTCCATTTTAACTGAAGAGGTCTTTGCAGAGGTGTGCCTGTGGCTGCATCTGAGCTGAGCAGGGGGCTGCTGGTGGGCACCACACTCTGTTGGGGTACATTTCTACACCCCTTGGTGCTGTCTCCTGCTCCCTCCCCACCAGCCTCTGGAGGAAGATGAAGCAAATGCATTTTCCTTTCAAGCGGGAGATCCACACTACCTTCCTGGCTGGTTTTCAGAAAGCTGCACAGTACTGTGGTAAAAAAAAGACTCTGGCTGCAGAAGAAGAAAAGAAAAAACAACAAAAAAACTTGTGCCTGCTGTTGTATCACATTCACTCATGCACTCACCCCACAGTTAGCATTCCTCTGGCAGGACATCCTGTCTCCAGTTCCTTGCTAAAAAAAAAACACACACCAGAAAACCCCTAGAAGAAAATTAGATTCCTTCACTAGTTATGCATAACATTATTATGTCTATTTTGCAGATGGGCTGGTTGAATTGAGGTAAAATTTTGACTTTTTCAGAGAACACCTGAAAGTGCTCTATTCTTAGAATTGTGGATTCTGTCTTGATTCTCAAACTCAAAATTTCAACCTGTAAGACCAGGAGAGAATTTGTCAGACATGGGCAAAGGATCAGCATTGATAGCACAGTGTGTATTTCTGATCCTATAATGGGGAAGCAGCTGCAAACTCTGCATCCTCATCTCATATCTCAGATGCATTCAACCCTGCATGCGTTGCACAGTACACAAGAAGTGTCCTTTGTTTCATTCCATTTTGATTTTAATGACACAATTTTAAAACCGCTACAGAGAAAGCATTTTTTTTACGGATACACATGAAGGTGTTGTTCATCAAACAAATGGGTTGAGGAATTATTTGGGTGCTCCAGAACAAAGAATTACACTGACTATCACCACAGACATTCTGAATAGGAACAATTTACCATAGAGGGCTGTGGCTTCAGGAGGAGGATAATGGTGAGTGTTAGTTTTGTCCACTTTCTGTAGCAATGAAGAAATAAAGAGGCTGTAAGTGGATTCATTTGCGGTTCAGTTGAGAAGTGGCAGTCAGAACAAAAGAGGAGGGCAACAAAGTCCAGACTGAAATGATGAAGAGTCAGAGAAAGAAAGGCAACTTTAAAAAATCCAAATAATATAAGTTTTTTGTCTAGAAACAAAAATAAAAGCAAAGTATATTTGCTGTGCCCTCAGAAGTTATAAATGATGAAATGAATTCATAGAGTGCACTTGCATACACAGGTGCTGCCGTTACGGATATACATTATAAATCTGCAGGGCACTAAAGTGATTACTCTTTCTCCCATGTCTCTGAATGCCATATTTTTCCAGCATGCTGGATCCCATCTGGTCTCAAAATTCTGTCATTCTTCAGACATTTCAATTTCTTGATTACCTGTCAGGTTATGACCCTCAATTGTTTTTCTTTTTTAATATATCTTGCTGTTCACTTGGGAGATGTCCATGTGTTTCTGACATCTGCCACCCAATCCCCTCCATGAGCCCCATGACAAAGCACTAATTATTGTGTTTATTTCAACAGTATCCTCACCTCCTTTCAAGAAAAGACCCAGGCTTTCTCCCAGAGCACCCATACTGATCATAGTTCTTATATTTGTGCTCTTCCGTAGTTTACCATAACTGTCTCCAGGTTTTTCATTGTGAAAGAATGTCCTTTGAATCCAGAAGGATTGCTCTTCAAGGTCACAGCTGAAGGTGTTATGCAGCAACTATTTCCACTGTACTCCTTAAATGGATAAGCTTATTTTCAGTTCCACTGCCAACCAGGACTGTATCCCATCCGTTGCTCTTCCTACGAGGAAGAATTCTTCAATTTCCATTAATTCTAAAAACAAAGGCATGGTTGATTGTTTTGAAAAGTAAATGCTCTCGTTACTGGAAGAATCAAATTTTAAATCTGGATCCTTATTTCCACCTTTCTTCCCATGTTCTTCTCATTTTAATGGCTTAATAACATGGGAAACATATGAGGAAATTCTTGCCCTAAGTAAATATGCAGCAGGTGTGAACTTTTGATCCGGACTTGTAAGCTACTCTTTGGTCCCTTGTGATGACAAAGGATCATTCAGAATCCAGGGTTTAACCAGTTTTGTGTTGTTTTCTGTGACCACAACCATCATAAGTACTTGGTTCTTTGTGTGGAGTCCGAAGATCAGGTTGAACTTCTTTTGCTGCTGTAGCAAGGGTGGGAACCCTTCAGTGGAATACAAAGCAGGCAGAGCCAATGGAAAAGGCAAAGGAAAGACAGTGGGACTCTCCTGTGCAGCAGCCATCTCCCATTTCTCAGCTAAATTAACCTTCCCCTCACCAGAGAGAGGATTTTTTTCCTTGCTCTGGTCAGCTGGGTCTAATTTCTCCCTATCTAAATCTTAACAGATGGCATCAATAGCCAGTGCCCGTAGGTTATGTGGTGAACATGGTTTTTCCAGTGCATGATCAGTACGTGGTGGTGGGATCTCTTCCTTTTAGAATCTTTCTTGGGGAATGCTTAATGGTAGACTTTGAACGAGTTCAAGCAGGGCCTAAGTGACAGACTGCTTATGCTAGCCAAGGTGGAAGGGACTGTGAACACCTGCAAAACCTTTGTCTCTAAGGGAATTTTATTGGCATGAATGCCAATAAACATTATGATAATCACTTTTTTGGACTTGGATGCCCACGTTCCATTGAAATCAGCTTTTAGATATATACGTAATTTGGCAAGATCCAGGACGAATATTGGTTTTATTTGTACAGCTGAAGAGTAGTGTTGCCTAACACTATGAAGATTATAATGTAAAAGTATATGAGCCATAAAGCTCGCTTTCACTGTGCTTGTTTCTACTTCTTTCACTGCACTGATATTTTTCTTCTTATCCTTCACTAATGCCATTAATACATAACATTTTATTTTCTACTAAAGTCATTTGAATCTATTCATAATCAAGAGCTTTTAAGCAGCAGATGAAAGTGAGAGTTAGGAATCAGCTTTTTAGGAAATTAAAGAATTTACTTCATTTGCAAATGACCATGGTGCTTATAGAAGTAACCCCTGCATTAAAGGATTAGTATTACAAGCATGAGCAGGCCACAGTGCCCTGGAAGTGAACTTGGATTGCAGTAGGGTCAGGTCTGAATGAGAATTAGTTTTTGCCAAAATTGTGCCCTCAGAGGATTACATGTTGCTCTCAAGAGGCCAATCCAGACAAAGACTAAATCCACACATAGGAAAAATGGTGCCATTTGTACTGTTCAGGACATTGTGGGTTCTGGAAAAGATACAACATTTACATTATTCAATCTACATTTTATTTGATAGTGTCATTGTCAGGCAGTACTTACAAGAGTAACAGGGCTGATGAGCAGTTGCTTGATGAGCAGTAGGCTTCAGACTTGCATACTTTAAGTGGAAATACTGATATTTCTTTTTACTGAAGCCTGTAATACTGAATTTTACAGGATACTGCTTTAGTTATCTCATTGTCTTACAACCCCAAGCAACTTTTTGACGTATTGTATTGATTAAAGCAAGAGAAAGTTGGGCATTTCAGCATAATCTATGCCAACTCAAACTAGTAATTAGAACAGCTAATTAGCTATTGGTATCTGATTTTATATTAATCAGGAAATAAGATAACAGAAACAATACACACAAGTCTTGTTTGGTAATAAGGAGTTTGGTTTCTCGAGCCTAGCAGTGATCATTAATTTTGCTGTGTTTTGATTTAGTGTTTGTGTTAATATATTCCAGTATGTCTGAGGATATGAAAGTAACACCTGGTGTGCTCTGTGCAAATGCTTTTTTGCTTCAGGAGAAAAGCCAAAGGGGAAATGCAGCTAAACCTAGAGCACCATTATAAACAGTCTGGTGGGGATCAATGCCTATACTTTCTTCAAAAAAGCAAATGGAAATACGTGTTTCTGTTTGTATGTTTGTATCTATGTAGAAAGAATGCAGGGGGTAGTGCAGACAGAGCAGTTGTGCTGAGAAGGTTTTTGACGTCTTTTGTACAGTGCAAGGGGTTCTACATGCAGGTTATTGTTTACATCTATGCTCAGTGTATGTTTGCAATTTGTTAGTGGAGGCAGTAAGCCCAATTAAAAGAAAAACCCTCTGTGCTCAGTTTTAATTTTGCTGATATCCCAAGACTGTCAAAGGTAGATATTCCACCTGGATTTCATCTTGCCAGCGGTGAGCTTTGCTAGACTGGAATGAAAATAAAGACACTTCACTGCCTTTTATTTCCTCAGCTTCAAAACAGTCTCTTCTCTCCCTGGGATCAATGCTCTTCTCCTTATGCAGAACTGATCTGGTAACTCACATAGTTAGCTTATTACATGTAAAAGAAAAAAAAAGACACTTCAGGAATAAAAGGCAGGGTCACTGATCACAAGACACAAAACCAGAACGATGTTCACACCAAGCCAGTGTGCCGGATTGCTGAAAAAATGTGGCATATACTTGGTCAACTTTAGCAAAGACAGAAGTATCCACTTTTTAATTTCAGTATATAAATACATCAATGTCCTTTGAAGATAGCTTTTATTCTATTACGCCTTTTCAAGAAAGGTTGGTAGCTGAATCAGACCCTTTATCAGATGGCATTTCCCACTGGTATAATACCTACAGATGAAAACAAAATTAATTCTGGCTATATCGTTCACGTTATTAAACTCATCTTTAAAATGGGAAACTGGAGCCTACCTTTGTGTGACAGAAAGCCAGAGAGATTTGTTCAGACCTCCCATATATCTTATATTTAATAGTGTAAGATAGGCAAAACCATCTTCTTTCTTATATCCATCCACCCCATGTGCATTTGCCTCCCACTGTTTTGTACTTTCATGTATTATTAGGCACCCTTACAAGCATTCTAGAATTATTAGCACATGGAAACTGGAGCTTATTGTAGGCAGTGTATCTCTACATTAGCATAGCATCTCTGGTTCAATGAGATGTGGTGTAGCTTCAGCAGGAATTTTCTAGCCTGTGAGGTGAACATAGTGGTCAGTGGAGCTGAAGGGATAGCTACATCAGCTAATTTACACACTGCCAAATGCATTTCTGCAGCTGTACTGGAAGAAAACGAAAATCCTACTCTCTAACAAGCCTTCCTGAAGGCAGTATGAGAAAATGATTACATGCATAATAAGCCCATGAAATCTCAAATCTCAGCTTTGGGCTCTTCAGACGTGGAATTTTGACTCATGCATACTTCTGTATGAAACCTGAAAGTCTAAGAAGACTTTAGCCTATAGCAGGAATTCCTTCTACGCCTTGGGATGCTTTGTCTGCTTCCCACTTTCCTCTCCTTCCCCCCACCCCCCATCCCCTGCCTGGAAAAAAAAATGCACACACACACACACACACACGGAGAGAGAGAGAGACATGCAAAGCAAAGCAAAGCAAAGCAAAGCAAAGCAAAGCAAAGCAAAGCAAAGCAAAGGAAGTCAAAAGAGAAAGAATGTGAGAATGTCTACAAAAAGTCAGGTTAAATATCCGCCTTGCCTAGTTAGCTTTTCACTGAGGGGTGGCCAATGGCTGATGGCCAGGAGAGATGGAAATGTTAGGCAAAGGTGAGTAATCACCCTTTTCTTTACAGAAGGAGTGATTAGACACTGGAATGGGCTGTGCAGGGAGGTGGTGGAGTCACTGTCCCTGGAGGTGTTTAAGGGAATACTTGACCTGGCACTCCGTGCCATGGTTTGGTTGACAAGGTGGTGTTTGACAGTCATAGATTGGAGTTGATGATCCCAGAGGTCATTTCCACCCTGATTTTGTGATTCTGTGATAAAGTGACCCTTCCCTAGTATATTTTTGAACTCTCCAGCAATCTGTAGGTCAGGGGAGCCTTGAACCAAAGAAGATTTCTTGTTTCTTGATAGGCCTTCATGTTGCCCAGTAAGCATTTTTCTAAAAGTTTTTCCATGCCCAGAAATACCTGCCACCCACAACAGCCTCCAGCTCTGCGTTCCGTAGCTTAGCCTTGTGTTCCAAGAAGGATCTGGTCTCACTGTGCTGGTGCACTGTCAAGTCCCTTTGCACATACACTGAAAGCCAGATCCTTGATCTCCGGCAGATGTGAGGAATGCAGAGAGCCCCATTCATCCTGAAGACAGCCTGTCTGGGGGACAGGATTGGTGAGGAATTCATTGCCATCGTTGCTGCTGCAGAGGGGTTTTTGAGAAATGAAACCCCTGAAGAAAGGAACCTTATGGGGACGCTCAGCTGATTACCAGCCAGGTTACAATGGCAGATGGATAACTGTGCTGCAAATTCACGTGATGCAAAAGCAGAAGCTGCTTTTGGGCACCTCTCTTTCCCAGTACCACCTAGGCAGGACTTCAGAAGTCTCAGAGGGTAGGAGCACATGAAAGCTTGTTTGAAGTCCTCTAGCCAGACCTGGTTTAGTTCAAATGACACTGGTGGAGGTATGAAGAGGGCAAAAAGGGAGGCAGCTGCTCCTGCAGAGTGTCCAAATGTTAGTCAGCATCACAGAAACATGCCTGGGGAGAGTGTTGTGACTACAGAAGCAAGTAACCCATTTCCCAAAAGTCACTTTTAGCCTGCATAGCCCCTGTAGAGGCTGGGACAGGAAATGTTACATTATCCCCAAGGCAATGCAGTAGTGGCTTTTGGAAATTGGCAATTTCCACAGCCACAACTTCCAAAGTTTGAATTTCAGCTGATGGGTCAGCACCCAGGTTTTTCTGCAGGATGAACCCAAGCTCATCTCAGCTTCTGTTTCCAACAGATGATGTTCAAGATGCCTCACCCAGGCTTATAATACGTCGAACCACCTTTTGAATTGCCCATATCTGTGTGTACAAGATGTTATGTTTGGCACCACATTTGGTGCCCTGGGCTAACGGAGAGGATCGGAGGACGGAAGAGCTCACTCCAGCCTTGTAGCTCCCCACGCCTTGACACCAATGGTCAGTGCCTGGATCACCCAGTGGTGTCTCACAACATATCCAGCAACCCACAAACTGGTAAGAACTGTAATGTACCAGCCTTACTCTGGGGGGACACAGGTCTATCATCATAAGTATGAATTGTGTGGTCCATGTGCATTCAGCTCTTTCATCAGCTGTGAGAGACCTGACTGCTATGAATGTGTTGCCTTTTTTTTTTTTCTGTGGCCAGGGAAAAGAAAATAATACTTCTCATGAATACTTGTGTAGGATGACTACAAAGAAGGTATTCAGTGGGATTAGATATATTTTCATTCCACTAAAATGTGTGTGCCATTTTTTGTCTCACAGTACTTGTTCAGTGTTGGAAACAGCCAATCAAGCCACAAATTTGGCTTTATTTTTAAATTGCAACCAAAGCCATAAAGCTGAACAAGGCAGAATTTCAAGTAAACCAGCCAGTTCCTCTCATCTGCTATGGACCTCTGCAGCAAGCTGTTTTACAGTACCTATTCTTCCTCATAACCATATCGTTTTTCTCCAGGGGATCATTTTAAGCTTTAGAAACTGCAGAAGCCATCCTAAAGCCATTTTTCCTGAAGGGAGTACTTAAATGGAAAAGAACCCTCTTCTCTTGATTTAGAGTGTGTAAAATGCTATCCTGATCCTACCAGGCTGAAAGCTGCCGTCCTCATTCTTTCCCAAAACTCTTGCATCTGCAAAGGGACCACTGTATGCAAAAAGGCAGTGCATGAGCTTAGCAGCACGCCCATGTGTTTTGCATTGTAAGAGGGGGCCTAAGAAGCCATTTCCCTTGCACTTTTCAGAGAAACCTCCCTTTTATTACAGAAAGCTTAATCTGCTGGCATGAAAATTATAACCCACTGAAAATCCGCTCAGAATCTTGAGACAATCCCATTTTCAGACACTGAATCTTTTCAGTTACTTTTAAAAATTTTCTCAATTTTTTTTGTCTGTTTGTTCTTTTTGTTGTTGTTATAGTGCCGTGTCTCCTGGTTGCTTCACATAAAAAAAAATAAATCAGGATTACCAGCATACCACAAATGAGTCTTTACTTCAAATATGTCCTTCCTGGTGGGAAGTAGTAAATATGATGAGAGAGAAAAATTGTTCCTGGGAGATTTTCAACCTAATTTAGTAGACTTCAGATATCTGATTGTCCTGGGAACTCTGTGCTTGCAGCTCCCATTAATTTCAGTAGCAGGTGTCTAAATATTTCTCATACCCAGAGGTTCACATATTTGTAGGAGGATGTAGATAAGGTTTGGGTAAGCATATAGCAATTCTCAGGTTAAACAAAGCAGAACTTCTTGCCTCTTGTTGTTCTCGTAATGCTACTTATTGCTGGATATTAAATATGCAGGTGATGAGTGTGCACCAAGCTGATCTGAGAGAGAACTAGAGGATGGTTTCTATTTCCAAAAGCACAATGCCCTCCATGTAGATGTGGGGCACAATTTGTAAACTCTCTTTAGTGTGAACACTGAAATTTCCTCACTGGGCTTC
Organism: Oreocharis arfaki; assembly: GCA_013398015.1. NCBI lineage: Eukaryota > Metazoa > Chordata > Aves > Passeriformes > Paramythiidae > Oreocharis > Oreocharis arfaki. The sequence goes on from VZRR01005769.1 coordinate 896,725, forward strand.
TTAAATTTTGGAAGAAAAATGGAACAAAGGTCATTGATTACATCATCTGTTTTCAGAGATTTGCTCTCTTAATGGAAGCCATTTTATTCCTCCCCTCACCACTTTTTGGTCCCTGTAGGGAGGAGTATGCCCTATCCCAGGATGAACTTGCTGTGATTCAGAAGAAAGGAAGCCCACAAGTCTCAAAGAGTACATGACTCATGCTTCCAAGGAGATGTCTTGCTATTAATGTAATGATTTAAAGATGACTACAATGAGAGGACAATGGGACAAGTCTTCTCTGAAAGGTCAGGCACTGCTTAGCTGGTGACACACACATACACACAAATTTGCTTAATTTTCATCTGGTGGCTTAGATTGAGCAAAGAGCTGTGAAGTGACAAATCAGCCTTAGCACCTTAGCCCCACTGCAAGGAGGTTCCCTGTGTTACCAGGGGACTCTGTCGCCGCAGCTGCCTTTGGCCCTGCTCAGAGTGTGGCCCATGGATTGCAAGCCCAAGGCAAGGAAATGGTTTTTAGCTGCAGCTGCAGCACAGCAGTGCTTCAGTCTGAGGTGGCTGCTCTTAGGGAGTCGGCAGGGACAGTCTGTCCATGTGGGGTGATGAGTCCCTTTTACTTTCTGCCCAGCAGTGGAGAACACGTGATGCTCACATCCATCTCCTCTGTGACTGGTCCAGTTCCAGCCTTTGACAGGCCAGGACCAAGGGGCGCCTCCTTGACCTTCCTGAGAGCAAAACATTACCGCTTCCTTCCTATCAAGGTTTAAATTGCAGCTTCAAAATTTGATTCATAAAGTGAGCATTGAAGCCCTTCTTATATAATCCAGGGGGACCTTGGTCATGTTGTAGCCCTTTACTTCTGACCTGTTAAATAGCTGAGAAGTTTCTTGGGTTTTTTTTGTTTGGTTCCTTTCTTTTTAGTTGTTTTCCTCATACCACTTAAGAAAGTGTTAAGAACAACTATAGTTAAAACACACTTTCTGGAAATACTGTTGCTGGTAGTGTGAGAAGATGGTTTTGATAGATGCAAAAACTAATGTCCATGTTTTTAATTAGTGCAAAAACTATTTTCCACCTCTTGGTATTAAAAAAACTATTAGTAGCTTGCCTAAGAGCAAGATATGTAAGGGCCAAATTTTGACCCGTTTTTTTGATTATTTATTTTTCCTGTTGATTTTCATTCTTCTCTCAACTTCTTAATGGTAGTGATATATTAATTCATTGCCAGATGCCATTTGGAAAGATAAAATAGGATAATGCTGATGAGGTAAAATGCTTCAAAGAGAGACATTATTTTAATATTTGTGGTTTTGATCTGAATCTAGGATTGTGTCTCTTTGGATTCCTCTTTTATCTATTCATTGCATGGCTGCCCTCTCCGCTTCATTAAGACATTCTTAAATTTGTATAAAGTAACCAGAATCAGGCATTAAGTATCATCTAATAAAGGTGTCCTAAAAGTTGGACGCTTCATGTTCTTGCCCATAAGTCTAACACTGCCAATTTTCTCTGAACTCTATAACTGAAAGATATTACTTAGTTTAAAACAAATAGAAAATCATAACATAAGCCATGCTTCTGTGACTGAAAGACATGGAAGAGATTTTTGTGCTTTTATGATATAAAAATATTCTGATTTATTAGATCTTCTTGCCCTTTAACTTCAGATGTATCTTGAATGTCAAGCTTGATTTTTTTATGTTTTAGTCATGTGCATTCATTTAGTGAACTCAAATAATTTTCCTGCCTTTCTGCTTAAATTATGCCTTTTTAAAAGGTGTCCTTTCGACAAATAGTCTCTGTTAACAAGAACCAACATTTTACAGAAGACTAGTTCGATTTTTTTCATATATTTGATTGCCATACTCCTGACTTCTTTTAAGTTGGATTTTTATAATGTTTTTTTTTCAAAAGTGAGGATGCTGATAGAGACGATACTGAGCTTGTTTTTTTGTAATGTTCTTATGATTAGTTGATGGAATACAGGTTGAAATCAATTGTTCCTACAGCAGGTTTTGAGCTCTAGTGTTTTTACCCAGTGGCTAGATCTGTTGCAGATACTCTGTTCTACATTTCAGAGCAAAAAAAATCATCATTCCCCTCTGTGAAGGATTAATGAGAGTGAGTGAGCTTTCAAATACCAAGCTTGTGGTTTTGACACAAGATGCAAAATGGCTATGGGATATAAAATTAAGAGTAAGCTGGAAAAGAATGTTTTAATTAGCCTGAGATGTTATTCTGATTTCATTTTACTTTGCTGAAAATAAGTAGCAGTGATGGGTGGGACTGTGCAGACAGTAGCAAGAGTCAAGTGATCCGAAGCCCTCTTTGAAGAAGGATCCTGGGGTGATGCATGCCTGCTCAACCCCTCCTCAGACCTGGCTTTGCTGGCTGGACCACTGAAGTCGTATGTTTATATTAACACTAGATGAAAAATCAGAATAGTAGAAAAGTTTGGATTGAGAATCACCACGTAAATGAGAAAAGCCTGAAAGTAGGGCAAGAAAAATTTGGTTTTATAGGGCAGATAAAGGAAATCTTTATTTCTAAACTGAGTTGTATTTTGTCTGTTATTTCTGATTATGGAAATATTAGTTCCTTGCTTTGTGACCTAGTCCTACCCCATGAGCTGGATCTTTCACAAGACAGTATCTTCTGCAATGCATATGGGTTGCTTTTTGAGCCAATATTGGCATGAGGTTCACATGGTTACTCCATTTTTCTGAAAACATCAATCCCTGGCTTTGCAATGCAAATAGTAGTTTACTATTGTCATCAAGAACAACCGAAATATAAGACTGTGTTTGAATTCAATCCCACAAATACAATGGTTATTTGACAGCTGCTTCTGTATTTTTCTGATGGTTGTAATTTACAAGTTAGATTAAATATCAGTATTTTCAACATATTTCAAAAATAATCTATAATAGCTCTTAAGGAAAGCAGTGACAAATCCTGGCATTAGAACCACTGGCAGTACATCCATGCTTTTGCTGTACAGTGTGTTACACCTCTTAGAAACACTCAGTTCTGCCCAAGGACAGTGCAGCAAAGAATTAAAATTCAAGCACTAGAGGCAGTGTCTTTCTTTCCTCCTGAATAAATGAAGGAAAACAGAAAAGATGGAAAAATACAGAAAACAAAACAATGAATGATTTTGCCAGGATTCATACCAAATACAGCCATGCTTTGTCAATTCAGGTTTAACTAATTGTTCCCTGTTTGAAAATCACAAAGTATATAAAAATATATGGTACAATATTCAAGTTAGACCAGCCATTAGTATTGGCTCCGGTGGGACTGCAGACTGTGACTCAGGCTGGAAGTGGGCACAGACTCTGTGGATTAGACATGCAAATGCATATGGGGAACTTGTTATATATGGGCGTTATCTTGCCTTACACACTAAGGAAAACACAGGCTTGCTAGTTTTTAGAGTTTGCAACATTTATTTGCCAAATAAATGCGGTTTGCTAAAGAATTTTCCAGTAAAAGATGGGAGAAACACTTTGCAATAAGTGCAAGGCACAAGGAAGCCTGTGAGTACCTATGACCAAGGCAGAGCAAAGAGATCGATAGGTACAGTACTCTGCAAGGAAAGCAGAGTCAGCTGAAAAGCGACGTGACACCAGGGCTAAAGCACTTCTCCCCACCAACATGTGGGGATGCCAGAGGAGGGATGAGCACGGAGAGCCCCTGGGGCAGCTGTGCAAAAGGGAGATGAAAGCCACCTCCCTGCACCTCTGCTGTGGGGAAGGGGTGGGGAAAGCATCCCAAAGATGAAGGTAGGATTGCCGGAGAGGGGCAGGAGCGGCAAAGCTGGCAGAGCTGGCCCTGAGGGCCCCCGTGCCTTGCCCATGCCCTGCAGCTGGGGTGCCACAAGTTTGGCACGGAGCCATGTGCTCCCCTCTGTGAGAGCACGTCTGTCTCCTGAGAGGCATGACCAAGACTCGACTGTCCTGAGGCAGTGGCATTTTCCTTGAAAAACACATCCTTATTTCTTTACAAATTCATTATACCAAGGGACTCATGTTCAGACTGAAGGACACACTTATTATTGTCCTGCGGTTTTCAATTAATAAGTTCACAGCTAACAGTTTTTAAGTACAGTGAATCATGCAAATTTCCATATCACAGCAGCTAATTTATTTGTTTGTTGGGGAATAGCAGGTGCCACATGAATCTGTTTTGAAATGAATTCCAAGAAAGGCAGATGACTGTGGTCCGAGCCGCGGGAGGAGGGAGCCGGAGGGACCAGCGGGATAATGTAACGAGGGCTCTGTGCAGTGCAGGGTGTCTAATGCGGGGTATGAACGTGAAATGAGCAGCAGCACAGATCTAATATCCAGAGGACTGATCCTGAAGTGCAGCCCTCACTAGCAGGGGGATTTCTGGCCAGAACTAACATGACTGCATCTCCAGGTTGGAATGATAAAATCCAGGTGCTTTCTGTATATGATTGCCAATTACTTCATTCTGCCTTCCATGTACAGTTCCAGCTTTTGTTCCCCAGGCAGTTTTCACTGCTGGTTGCAAACACAAGGATCATTAAGTTACAAGCTGAATTTATTTACCGTTTGCAGCTAGACCTGAGAATAGTTGTCTGTTATACCAGATTTTAATTTCAAGTCTGTCTTATGGGTATATAAGATGTGTTCTTACCTGTTCTTGCAATTTCACACAATTATGCTTTGGACTGAGTTCTGCCTATAAAGAGCCATAACACAGCTCAGAAGAAGATTCAGGCAAGAAAAGCATTGCTGTGCCAGAGGTTTGCAGGACACAGGAATGTTGTGGCTTGTGGCATTGCTGCTGTAGAGCTCAGACACGGGCACAGCACCCAGAGAGTTCTGAAGAAAATGCATCAGACTGTGGCCATGTCTAGCTGTTTGCTGAACTCCAGTGGTGCAAAGGCCCTGTCCTGTGTGGATGCAGCTCACTCAGTGTTCGTACAGATAACCTGCAGATCACTTCATACTGAAGTTGCCACTGTATTTTTTGAACTGGTCTATGTGAAGAAGGAAATCCAGCAGGTGTTTTCATGACCTTTAATAATCAGCACCTTAGGCAACGAGCTGGGCTCTAGATTCACCTCACTGAATTTTAGGCACCTGAGGCTTTTAAGTGGGCTGTCTTCAGATGTATCATTGGTGAAGGGAACTTCAGAGGTTATCTGTCATGTCAGAGCTTGATTTCTGATTTAGTTATAGAGGCGGGCTAGGAATCCTGATCTTCAAACAGTGAGATGATATCAAAAGCAAGAGGGGGTTGGTTCTGCACTAGCAGCACCCTTCTCACAAGTGGAAGGTCACTGACTCACCTTTCTAAGCCTTCTTCCAAGTAATTTTTTTTTTTTTTTTTTTTTTTT